>CM034474.1:2950086-3148235 GCA_019925255.1 Litchi chinensis
TAGACACACCACAGCCAAATAGTAATCAAAGCACGCATAAATCTCATGAGTTGGCCTGCCACATATAATCAACCGTACAATATACAAAGTGTTTTTTTTTTTTTTAAACAAAAAATACTAATATATACTTATAAAACTATACAAATTTAACATTTAATTTTAAGAACTAACAATAGGTCGGTATCATAGGGCTCAATTTCCTACTACACAACCAAAATATAGGTACAATTTTTTCAATGGACGGTGACAAAATCCTGAAAAGTTTATTGTTGGACAAACCGGTTGGTGTTCATTGTTGTTGTGATTTGGACATTTGATATATACACATTCTTTTGGTGGCCATGTTGTAGACTCGAAGCAGTTTCTTGGTAACTGGTAACGGGTACCTGAACTAATGAAAATGGTTGCAGGTAAACTGTCGTAACCTTAACAGGAAAGTCAAGATGCAAATGATTTTCAAGAGAACCACTACCAAATGGTTTAATGTTTGCTTCAACGTAGTGCTTGAACATCCTCATCTTCTTGCTTGGCTAGTCTTTACATCTAATTTTGCTCTCTCATGATTATGAAAATGAAAATTTAGTGAGATTTAAGACAGAGTTTAGCTTCACAAATTGAACATATCTTAGAGAATTACTTACAATGGATTGATAAGCAATTTACGTGACTATAACCATGATCAATCATGACTTGTAGTGGATAATTTAATAAATATTGAGTGCCATTAAGTCTTGAGGGGGACAGTAAGAGATTGATTTATTGACTTGGTTTTTCAAGTTTTTTAAAAAAAAAAAAAGGGAAAGGAAACTAGATTGATTTGGGTAATATTTGTGCAGATATTTGGATCGAATAATTCACACAATCAATAATATAATCAATACTTTATACATATGGGTTGTTTTGAGAAAATTGTCTCGGGTTAATTATAACAAGATAATGCAAAATTTCTTCAATCTTTTTCGTTTCTTGTTTAATACCAACCATGATACTCAAGATTCTACACAGATAATAGATTTGTCAAATATGGTGTAGATATCAATTTTCACGATTAGTCAAACTTGCACTTTTTATATATGCCTTCAAAAAGAAAAGAAGACTTTTACTTTTTATAAATAAGATATGAAACCCTTCATGAAAAAGAAAAGGTAAATACACCATCATCTATACTAAAATTAATCTGTTACCTTTTATCACTTATGATTATGCATATTCTTATTCATTATGGTGATGAGAGGTAGTACATTTTAACAAACTCTGTGTTATAGTTGTTTCTCGATTATTAAAAAAAAAATAAAATTCAAGTTTATATCTCGATAGATTATTGATCTATTCGATATTGATTTTTTCATAGTTTGAAACATAGATCCAATAAAAATAAACCCATGAACCACGATTGAAAACATAGGTCCTTATTTTATAGGAGTAGATAACCAAATCATAGATTTTGACCGATTCACTAAAATTAGTATACCGAGTAATTTTCTTCAATTTATCTCAATCACAGACAAATCCATATGGTTTGAAAGTTAGGTCCGGTAAATAAGGACATAAAATAACAAGAAACTTGTGATCAAGGTAAATACTTCTACAATTTTTTTACATACCATCCATAATAAATCAATTCAAATCATTATCAAGTAAAATAAGTGTTATTTATTATCAAATCAAATTAGATGGTGGTAATATTTGCTTAGTTATTTGACATAAAATCCACAATATAACTATAATTTAAAAATACCATTAAACTCTCTAAAATTGGATTCAACCACTAGTGAATCACCTTGTATATAGTTCGAAAGACAGTAAAAGAATATCCATTTTCATTAGTTTTGTGATTTGCAAGCAATTTTTTTTTTTTTTTTCGACTTAATTGATTTTCTTGACAACAGATCACACGACTATCGAGATTTAATTGAGATAGAATTTTATCGCATAACTCGAAAATTTGCTCCCAGATGTTGGGAGAGATCGACCCACAAGTTGTGGGAAAATTGCCAAGCAAGCAGTGTCTTTTATAATCTAAGAAAAATAACTTCATAATTTCAAATGAGATTTTAGACAAATAAAATCAACTAAGTTCGGTGTTAGTTAAGAAAAATATCAGCTAGATCTGTTAGTCAAGAAAAATATCAGCTAGATCTGATTTTATTTTAACCAAAATTAAAGAAGGCTACTAATTTTTGTCTAAGGGTATCTAGTGTCTACATAACCTCCGTGAGTCACCTCTTAGCTTGTGGTTGTACACCTCCTGACTCATGAAGATGGTGAAAATTCAATTATCACAAAATACAATTTATAAGTATGTGTGAAGAATTTTCTCTTTTATTATGGAAGTAATTATCTTATATATTTAATAAAAAATATATAAGTAATTTAATTTAGAATATAATTATCTTCTGATTATAACAATAAGTATTGAATAAAATTAATGTATACATAAATCTTTGATTCCCTTTATGCCGATTTTAATTAGAAAAATGTATATATAAATTTTTTTTATTGAAATATATTTATCAAAATAACTGTAACTATACATCTAACATCCAATATTCCAGTAATATAAACAATTTTTCTAATTTGGACGATGTTGGTCTAGTCTTGGTATTTTACCAAAACATACAAAAATTGCTTCACAAACCTGGGTAAACTTTGTACAATAAACATGATTAATGGTCAAAAAAAGAGCAAAAAGTGATATGTTGAATTGGAGATTGAGAAATGGATGCAATTAGAGAGAGAGAGAGAGAGAGAGAGAGAGACTGAGAGATCATTTGGAAAAAGAAATGGAAGGTAATGATGGTATAGGGAGGCTAAAGTTGTTAGACAGGAAGGTTTAAAATTTATGATGATTAGGTTTTGTCAAAACCAAGAGGATGTGATGCGGTGGGTAATCATTTCATCTTTTTTTTCTTTGTCTAGGGAAGAGAAGCCTTTGATTTTTGATTTTTGGTGGTGGGTAACGTTCATAAGTATCAAATATCATCATGGCTCATCATGATCTTGATCATCAATCATCATGGATTCCCCTTCTTTTACGTGTGCATTTTCTTTACTAATGTGTTTGTTTGTGTGGCGTTTGTTTGCTTTTTTGAATCTTTTGGTTTTGCTTTTCCTATTATTGGTACACCATCCCTATTAGGTGGGGTTCTGGTTGATCTGATGATACATCGAAAATAATAGCTTGATTATTTCTATAACACCAAGTCATGCTACTATATTGGTTTGATGAGTTACGCTTCTATACAATTGGAAATAGTTGAAGCTTCCAAATCCATCATTCGATATGTTTTTGGTATTTGGTGGTTGCATTTAGAAATATAATTTGCATTACTAGGCCCAATATTAAGGGGCCAGATCATAGGCGACATTCAGTGAAGCTTTTACACAATTGCTAAATTCACTACTACTCATCTCTAAACCCCCTCATTTTTTTTTTCAAACGACCGTCACTTTCTAAATTTGCCCAAAAGTATTGTACTTGAAACTACGCGGAAATTGGAATGTCTCTAATGTTGTCTCAATTAATTCAAACAAATCGACAAAGCTTACTATTTCCACATAACCTATATGATTACTTTTTTCTTGATACAAGTTTTGCATTAAAGTAGAGATAAGTTTTATAATTATATGCATCAACCATGAAATATTTAATTTGATGGAAGATATAAATTTAGATAAATCCTACTACATAGACACCGCCGCCACCACAATCATAAAAGACCACCCTAATTTGCAACCAGGCTTTTGTGCTCAACTCAAGAGAGGAGTTACTAGTACAGGTTTTATAATTAAATGGGGAAAATCGATTCACTCGTCTACAAAATTCGTTGTCATGTCATTATTTGTCAACAAACAAGCCTTCAGTGTATCAACTCCAGAGTAATAACTCCAAATCTCCAGTTACTTGAAATCACAGTAAATCTCCAACCCCCCGGGTTCCCACCTAGTACCTTCCATGAACACCCCCACCAATTTTCATCAACCAAATACTGAAACTATTGATAAGAATCTTCCAGCAGTAGATGCGTGACAATTAACAAGGCAAGGGATATATGAAGATGAGTTTATTAATTGGTTCAGTTGGCTTATAACGCAAAATAGATTTTTATATAGTTGATTTTGTAATTTTTGCATTCTAGAAATCTTCAAGTGCTCAACATGACGTTAAATTTCATATTTTTTTTTTTCAATACACTTAATACTTTAAAGGTCTCACAAGATTCATATAAATAAATCATTATTTATGTGATTCAAATATATATTCTTATAATTTAAAATATAACTATTCTTCCATTACGAAAAAAAACTGTTTATACAAATTTGTAAAATGTAGTTAGTGAAAGTGAACACTCATCACTTTGGTGAACGAGAATGCGTGCAATAAGATTTTGAATGATCATGCAAAGAACAATTATGAGTCCAAATATAGTGAATTATGATAAACATTTTCAGGTTTAAATTGTTGCCATTTCAACTGTAGAAAGAATGTTGTTAGCCCCTGACCAAACATGATTCAACAAAATGTCACCAACCATAGGTCACGTACAAGATATGAACTATATACAAAATATTATACAAACATTTCTCTTCCTTTAAAAACACATCCAAGTTTTTTCACTACTCACAAAAATTCCACCACCATGGAAGCACTAGCACAGAACGAGGAACAAATTTTCCGGAGCCGACACCGGGAGGTGCCCATTTCGGACTTGACATTGCCAGAATTCGTGCTGCAGGACGTCGAATTATACGGGGACAAGGTGGCATTTGTGGAGGCAGTGACAGGGAAGGCATACACATATAGTGAAGTTGCTAGGGACATAAGGAGATTTGCCAAGGCATTGAGTTCGCTTGGGTTGAGAAAAGGACGTGTTGTGGTTGTAGTGCTACCAAACGTGGCTGAGTATGGCATTGTTGCTCTTGGAATTATGGCTGCTGGTGGTGTCTTTTCAGGGGCCAACCCCACAGCTCACTCATCAGAAATCAAGAAGCAAGTGGAGGCTGCTGATGCCAAGCTGATTGTCACAAGTGGCCCAATTTATGAGAAGGTGATGCTACTAGTCTCCCAGTAGTATTATGGCATCAATAGTGCTTTTCATGTCTAGTGTAAATGACTCTATTTTCATGTTCATGTATCTTAAATCAAGAGAATTAGATGCATTTAATCAGTAGCGTACAAAATCTATCTCCTTACTGATAAAACAAATCTCTAAGTGTTATATATAATTAACTATTTATTTCTGAAAATAGGACAGACAAAACTATTAAAATATTATTTTAATTGTCGTATATATTTAAATAATTGAAAGTTGTTTTATTTTTACAGTTTTCGGATGAGTTTTAGTGGTAAATAGCCATAGAAGAATGACTCATGGTTGTTGATGAAAAGACAGGTAAAAGGTCTAGGTCTACCAGTGATTGTACTAAGCGAAGAGCGCATTGAAAGTGCCATGACTTGGAAAGAGCTTCTTGAGGCAGCAGACCGTGCAGGCAACAACTTTACCAACAATGAAATCCACCAGACTGATCTGTGTGCCCTGCCATTTTCATCAGGAACAACAGGGATGTCAAAAGGTGTGATGCTGACCCATAGAAACCTGGTGGCCAACCTCTGCTCCACACTCTTCAGTGTAGGACCTGAAATGATAGGCCAGGTGACCACACTTGGCCTCATCCCATTCTTTCACATCTATGGGATCACTGGAATATGTTGTGCTACACTTAGAAACAAAGGTAAAGTGGTGGTGATGAACAGGTTTGAACTCAGGACATTTCTGAATGCACTCATCACCCAAGAGGTCACATTTGCACCTATTGTGCCACCAATCATTCTGGCCTTGGTTAAGAACCCTATTGTTGAGGAATTTGATCTCACCAAACTCAAACTAAGGGCTGTCATGACCGCCGCGGCACCTCTTGCCCCTGAGCTCCTTGTTGCCTTTGAAAAAAAGTTCCCTAATATCCAAGTCCAAGAGGTTGGCATGTTTTATATATACATCAATTTAACTCAGTTTTGGTCATATTTTGCTGCCTTCGAGAAAAAATCATGTTTAACTTAAAATTTTCCCCACTAGGCCTACGGACTGACTGAGCACAGTTGCATCACACTCACACATGGAGACCCTACCAGACCCAATGGTTCAAAGAAGAACTCAGTGGGGCACATTCTTCCTAATCTAGAAGTCAAGTTCATTGATCCTGATACTGGTCTCTCTCTCCCCAAGAACACCCCTGGAGAAATTTGTGTTAGGAGCCAATGCGTCATGCAAGGTACAAGCTATATACATCATATAGCAGAAGATCATAAAATTGTAGACATGTTACAAGTTATGGTTCAATGTTACTTAAATGTTATACAGGTTACTTCAACAACGAAGAGGAAACTGCCAGGACCATTGACAAGAATGGGTGGCTACACACTGGCGACATTGGGTACATAGATGATGATGGAGACATCTTTATTGTGGATCGCATCAAAGAGTTAATCAAGTACAAAGGTTTTCAAGTAAGATCAACATGTATTCATTTCACTTGTTACTTTTTCTTGCACAGTAATGGGGTAGAAAGACCCTTTTTTGGCAAGGAACAGTAACCAGTTGATTGGTCAGTCAGAGCACAGGTTTTCACTGTACTAACTAGAGTACCTTCCACTTTGTGTCCTGGTTGGATATTGATTATTAACCTGGGAACTACTATAATTGATGGACGAGAACATTCATCATCAGTACAGTACTAGTCTCTTTTCATTTTATACAACCATTTTAGGTGAAAAATGAACTATATTATGAATACAATAAAAATATAATCATGAACTTTTTTTAAAATCATGCAAAAGAGTAATTAATTATCCTCACAGCGGTGTATAGTTATAATATAAACTCTCATCATCCGTGGAATATAACCAGTACTAATGATAAATGTTAATGTGCAGGTAGCACCTGCAGAGCTGGAGGCTATTCTTCTTAGTCATCCCTCAGTTGAAGATGCCGCGGTGGTGCCGTAAGCACCATGATCTTGATCTTGTTATGAAGTTAAAAACCAATAGAATGTGGTTGACACTTATACATTAATATTTTATGTGAACTGTAGGCTGCCTGATGAAGAGGCAGGGGAGATCCCAGCTGCTTGTGTGGTGATCAACCCAAACTCCCAAGAGACTGAAGAAGACCTCATGAACTATGTTGCCTCCAATGTTGCCAACTACAAGAAAGTGAGAGTTTTGCAATTTGTTTGCACCATCCCCAAGTCCCCTTCTGGGAAAATCATGAGAAGGCTCCTTAAAGAGAGGATGATTGAAAACATGCAATCCAAGGCCAAAGCTAATAATAATGCATGATCATCACATTTTCTCTTCTTTTATCATCGTGTGATTTTTGAACACTTCTCACTCTTAAGTTAATTTGTGTCATTTTAAGTTTAATATAAACAACAAATACATCTGTTTGGAGCATAACTTTCAGATAATCTCATCGATTGATCTTTTCTTGTTACTCATAAATTCGTCAAAAATTCTGTCTGATATTATCTTTAAACGATGTTTAGAGTCACATATTTCAAAGACTCACGTGGGTCTCATGCGTTAATCATAAGCATAAGATCTTGAAACTGCAATTAACATCAATCTCTCATTTTAATTGAAATGCCAACCTTAGTCCACACCACACTCAAATTTATTTTCTTTTGAAATGACACCATGTAGACCACACTCATGATTGTTTAATTCACACAAGTTGGTTGCAAGAAGTTAATAATTATATCTTTATTTTACTTTATAATATCTGCTCCAAGTGACTGGCCCACCTTTCATTGTCCACCCATCTCTGAACAAATGTCCCTAATAATTAATTTTTGTTTGTAATTATTATCCTCTAAAAAATTATTATTATTTTATTTTGTATGCCTTCGATCGTACATATCCCATGTTGTTGTTTACTATCATTATACCAACAATTAGGCCTCCTCACACTTTGTTAGTATCATAATGTCAACTAGTTTCAAGTTGTTATTCTCTGCGACCTTTATTTTAAAATAATGCCACCGGGTTTTTAGATTTTAGCATCTCACATACATATTATGTGTTTTATTTTTCTTAATTATGATAATAGTTATCTCTCAAATATAAAAATAAAGATCCAAATCATATAATTAATGTTTCATTTCAATGGATTATGATAATTTTACTATTTTTAATTATAAATGTAGATTTTCAAATCGTTTAAACAGTGATTATTTGGACAGGTTTGATATATTTGATGAGAGTTTAAAAATATGTATATTATGTAATAACCAATTAAACATGTTTTCTTCTGATCAGATAACAAGTACTTTGTTACAAAAAAAAAGTCACAATAAAGTACTTCTGTAAATTTTTTTCTATATAATTGTACTTTTCTTGAAAATAATTAATTTTTAACAATAATGTACCTATAGTTCTTAAAGAAACGCATAAGTAAATATTGACCCTACAATATATAATTGTGAATTTCTGTCTATCATAGAGAGGTAAAGAAGTTCTCTTTTTCCCCAGCAACTGCTTTTTTGGTAGTGTCAAAAATGTCAAAAGCACTATTAAGGAAAGTAGCAGAGTCCAAAAGGAAGAGAGAAAAGGACTTTAACAAAGCTCTCTTGGACACGTATAATGGACATTGTTACAGCTATCATTGCAATTAGATCTTTAGCTTTGGAGCTTGATTCTACAAATCTAAAATGATCATAAATTGATATTTACATTGTAAATATCAGAATTCTTCTAAGATTCCCGATCCAATAGTTAAATAACAGAAAATTAATTATTAGTATTATAAAGTTCAATTTCCATATATATATATATATATAGACACATGCTAAAATTTTAATATCACAAATTCAATATCATATTCAAATGAGACAGTTAAAAATATTTCAAAAATAAGCTCCAACAATCTACTAATCAAGTATCACTGTTAATAAAATTATAAATTTATGAACGAGAATATCAAAGTATCATCTCTATCACCTAAAATCTTATCCAAAATTAATATTTTAACTCGATTAAGTAAAATGACTTAACCTAATTATAAAATCTTGCCTACCTGTCATATATTTCAACTTATTCTGATAATAATCTAATTTGATGTAAGAAAGTAAAAAATAAAAATAAAAAACTTATTGACTTGATTATTCTGATTGAGCTAGTAAAATATCGCAAGTCTAATGTTAGGTTTTGCAAAATCAACACAACTGCAACTTATTATTTCTATAATGAACATGGATGGTTGAGAACAGAGAAAAAACCTTGATTTGATGTATAATTGACCAACAAAACTGGATTCAATTTATGTACCCCACAACAAACGCAAACAAGACAAACGAGTCGACTCAGAACCGACTCGGATATCCATCCAAATCCATTTTGTCTAGTCCACTGACAAGCCAGGAAAATAAGAAGAAAGACGTAGAGGCTTTTTGACAACAGTCCAAAAAAGGCAGAGCTGTGAAAACTGTGTGTGTATACAAGTGAGTGACGGAGAGAGATAGCAAGTGGTATCTCCACGTGTCCCTTTTTTTTTCTTTTTTATTTTTCTTTTCCTTTTTTTCTCAAATAACAAATCACTACTTGATTCCTGAAAAAAACCTCATTCTTCTCCAGCTCACACAGCCTCTCTTTGCATCTCTCCTTCCACTCAACAAAAAATTTCAGGTAATTTTGATAATTTTTGCATTTATTTGAAACAAATCTTTTAATTTATTTTTTTTATTGGGATTTACAAGATTTCATGATTGATATGGAAAATATAGCAAGTAATAATGATAGGTGGCAAGAGAAAGCGTTGAAAAAATTACAAAAATTACCAAATTTGTAGAAACATCTGTTTATGTGTTTTTTTTTTTAATTTTAATTTTATTTTTTTGCGGCTCAGATTGAAACATCATTTTCTGTGGTGTTGTGTGTGTTTTGTCTCGACTTTTATAAAAGGAAATAAAAGAAGTTAAAGATGCTTTTACTTTCTTTTCCATTCTCATCATCCGTATTCTCTTTCAATTCTTTTTTCCAGGAAAATGATTGGAACCTCTAACAAAACGCAGTCGTTTCTGTGATTTTTTATTTTATTTTATTTTTTGTGAAATAGGAAACCCTAGAAAATGGGACCCGGATTTTTCTTCGATGGTTTTGTCCTGGTTCTGTTTATTTATTTTTTTGTAATGGGTATATTTTATATGAAGAATATAAAAGAAAATGATCTGTCAACGGCTTCTTTCTTCTTTTTTTTTTTTAAAAATTTTTTCAGGAGGGTAGTTGTAGAAATTTGAGTGAGTTATATGATTGATGAGGGGGGCATTTGTGTTGATGTAGTGTGGTTTGTTGATTGGTATTTAATGTTTTTTATTAAATTAGGAGGTGATAGAAGGTTGTTGGCATCGATTATTTCGGTGAGTGGTACACAAGCAGAGATTTTTGTTTGGGTATTTTTTAGTGTTTGAAGGTGTAGTTGAACTTTTGGTTTGGTAAGGTTTTTATTTTTATTTTTTATTATTATTTTTTTAATTTTTGCGCTTAATTTTTAGTAATAGTTGTTGGTTTTGTTGATTTGTGGTTGTGGGGTCTTGAAAGTACACACACAGTTATCAGTATTTTGCCCAGATGTTGGAAATGGGAATTATTGGGGGTTATGGTAAAAAAGGTGATATATTTCTATTTAATACGGTGACACCTTGTGGAAAATTAAATTATTGGAGAGAGAGAGAGAGAAAGAGAGAGCTGGGTTCACAGAATAAAAGGGTTGGTTTGTGGTTAATTTTAGATAAAGGTCAGTTCTTTGTGAGGATTTTGACTTGATATTTAGATTAGAAATAGCTGCAAACTGTTGTGGGAGCTTGGGGAACAAATACCATCCCTTATCAAACTGGTTGGTGGTGGTTATTTATAGAAGTTTGTAGCTAGTTGTGTTTAAATTCTTGTTACTGGTTTTATTATCTTGGATATGATGATGGGAGGAAAGGTTTTCTGGTATTGATAGCTCGAGGTTTGGAGCTTGCTTGATCAGATCCATGTCTGCTTGAAGTCTTGATTAAAGTAATTGGTTTTGGCCAGGATGGAAATTACGATCTGTGAGAGAGTTATTGGGATGGGAAGTGATTTTTCTTGAATTGAGTTATGTATTCTTTTTTTTTTTTTTTTTAACTTGTGTAGTTTTGACCTCTCTGGTGCTCCCTGTTCATACTCTTGAACTGTGGTAGTTTAAGCAAAGCATCAGTCTAATTGTTTGTTCAAATTTGGATAACCGGTTTTGTTCTGCAAAGGAGGTCACTGATTTTCATTTTGTTGGTATAAGAATCTTTACAAACAGATATGGTTTGCCATTTCTTGTTGTGAGATTTGAAGGTGAGGTGTGCTTTTGTTATCTGTTGCATCATATACTGGTTTTGTTGGAACCTGTTTGTTGCTATGTGCATGTTTAGCGTTTTTGTGTTTTGCGTGTCGGTATCTCTAGTTTCGTTCAGCCTTATTTGAATATGTCACACATAACCTGATGTTTATAATGTGTGCAGGATCTGGCATCGCTGTTGCTAGTGCATTTTATGGAGAATAGTGTGTGAACTGTGAAGTACTTCTATGAGTTCTGTCTCACTGATGGAGTGGAATGGGAAAATCCCCATACAGTGGGACTGGGAAAACCTTATTATGTTCAATGGAACTGCTGCTGAAAATTCTCGGAAGCTGCAACAAACTGAGTGGGAAATTGATGGGGATGGGGGCATTGACTCTGCATCTTTCTTTTCATCAGGGGGTATTGGCAGTAGTGGTGGTTCTGGCTCTGATTTGGTACTTGCTTCTTTGTCGAAGAGCTCAAAATCAGTTTCCAATAATTCATCGTCAGTGGGGGAAACTAAAACATCTAAATTTAATCTGGAGGCTTTTGAGGAAATTCCAGAAGATGTTGGCAATAGGAAAGAATTTGCTAGGGTTGAGCCAGCTAGTGGTTCCCCGACACTTGAGGCTTCAGTTGGCTCGGGTGAGCCATTACTTGGTTTAAAGCTTGGTAAGCGAATGTACTTCGAAGATGTTTGTGCTGGGAGCAATACTAAGAATTTATCTTCTTCTGCGGCTCCTGCATCCTCTGTAACTCCAGTAAAGAGATCCAAGTTGAATTATCAGAGTCAACATGCTCCGCGTTGCCAAGTCGAAGGCTGTAGCCTTGACCTCTCATCAGCTAAAGATTATCACCGCAAACATAGAGTTTGTGAAAGTCATTCAAAGTCCCCAAAAGTTATGGTGGGTGGTCTTGAACGTCGGTTTTGCCAGCAGTGTAGCAGGTATAGCATCTTTTTGTTTTTTTGACGGATTGTATGTTGGAATCTGAGGATGCTTTATTTAGGTGCCTGTTTTGTTGAATTTCACAATAGTGCTGCATGGAGCTATTTAGATAATGGCCTTGATTGTAAATATGTGGTAAACTTGCTTGAAATATTATATTCATGAATTATGATGTTGATTTTTGATAACATGTTTACTTGATGTCAAAGGTTCCATGGTCTATCAGAGTTTGATGAAAAGAAGCGAAGCTGTCGTAGACGTCTATCTGATCACAATGCTAGGCGCCGCAAGCCACAGCCAGAAGCAGTCCGGTTAAATCCAACAAGGCTGTCTTCCTCGCTGTATGGTAATAGCTTTAAACTCATACTCATAAAAAAGTTGCTTGGTATATTGCTCACCAACCACAGATATAATCAATAATTCTTTATCCTGGAAAATCCTAATTTGATGTTGATTACTTTTGTTCATATTGAGGTTTTCTTTTGTATGATTGTTCAAATAGAAGGATTTGCATGTCTTAACTTATATAAATTGTTCAATTTGAGGAATCTCTCATTATCTTCCACGGACGGTCAATAGCAAAACTTCAATTCTGCATACAAGTATTGCTTTTTGTAACAATTGCTCCACCAGTTTGGCTCATCAGCACTCAGTTTCAACCAGTACAGTCTTTTGGTGATGTAGGTATAATTAGTACTACACTATACGTATGCATGAAATTTGATATGATCTTTGCCTGTTTTTGCAGATGGGAAGCAACAGATAAGCTTTGTTTGGAATAGGACCCCATTTGTTCAAAGAAAGCCCAACGAAAGCTTTACGTGGGAAGGCTCTTGTGGCTCCGAGTCCATTCAAACAAAAGGGTGTGTGTCAAAGCACGCAAAAGCTGGAGGCACTAATGGGCTGCTGCATTTAGGTGGCAATCGAGTGTCAAACTCACTTACTGCAAATTATCAAAATTCCAATGGGTTCTTCCTGTCCAAGGCTAAGGGTGCTACTGAGGTTCTCAACCAAGGTTTGTTTTGCTTAGTATGTTTTGCATTCCTATCGGGTATGCTCAGGAGGCCAACAAAAGATTATAACATGCTATATTTTATTAGAAAACCAAATTTTGTTGCTCACCACAGGCTTATTGGTCAAAACTTTCAAAGTAAACATTAATTTCACAAGTAAGATATTGTTAGCTAATCCAAATGTCTACAAATGGGGCCAGCCTACAAGAGATACTTAACATGCCGACGGTCATCTTTATTGGAGGTGCCCTTACTGTCTTACGGGTACCTGCTGAATTTGGAAAGGTTAAATGAAATGAGAATTTTTTTTGTGGTGTATCCTAGGAGCAGCAATGAACACCAATGTAGCCTTTTTCTTCCACTGTAAAATGTTCAAATGCATACTCTTTTATCTTTATCCCTTTAGTGCATAACTACACCACCTGTACAGCCTTTGCATGCATAATAGATACCTAGCATTGGCTTTATTATTATATATTAAACTTGGTTATTTGTAACTGTAAATACAATGTTGATTAACATTATGCTTATGGTCAGTGCATTCTTTTGCTAGGGCAAAACTGTTAAGACTTGTTCTAGTAAAAGCTCACCTCTTACGCTGTCAGAAAGGTTAAGATCTATGAAGTAGTTGGGCAGACATGAATTAACCCTATAGTACAGACCATTTTTTTTTTTTTTAATATACTGACACTCATGAAATTGGTTAATGGAGTTGACAGTCTAAAAAGAATTTGGACTGGCAGGGTAAATAAACTAGGTTCAAATAGATTTAAGGGGCAATTCAGGGTTCTGGAGGGGTGGGGTAGGGCTGCTGGTTCTAAGGAATTGGGTAGTGCTGCAGACCTGTGGGAAAATCTAGGTAATAACCATTGCAAAGTTTTTCAAAATATATCAACCCAAGAAAAATGTGATTTCATAAGGAAGATGATGGAATGGTGATTGAATCAGAAAGTAAAATAAATTTAAGGCATTCTTATGGTGGACCTTTGATGTCTGTCTAATGTTATGTCCTTTTAACTTGGATTGATGAAATTTTGCAGGTGAAGAAGAATCCATGATTTCGTTCAATTTGGGTGCGACACAAGATTGTCATCGTGCTCTCTCTCTTCTGTCAACAAATTCTTGGGGGGGTGTATGTGAGCCAAAATCGGTTCCACTTAGCAACCCCTTAAATACAAGTCATACCAACATGCCTCAGACTGTGATGCATGCAATGGCCCAAGGTTCTCCTCTTACTTCATCAGAATACCGGCGGACTGGAAAAGAGTCTACTGCCCAAGTGCACACCATGGCTTCACACAATGATGAAGGCAATTATACTCAAGAGTTCCGACTGCTCAAAGCACCATATGAGAGTGGTTTTTATTTTAATCATATGAACTGACTGCTCAGACCCAACTATCGACTCAGCCCAAGTATAGCTGCTGAAGGTGAGTTTCTGGTGTGACAACTTAGCCCAAGAGAAAATACGTTTTTGCTTTCCTTAAATTTTCAATGAAGTATTACATATATTTTGTCATTCCTTTTGAAGTTGTTGCACTAGAGGACCATCGATTATATGGTGTGTTCACGGTTGAATGATTGATAATCCCATTCTAGAGAAAAGAGTACTGATGATGTTCTGAAATTGCTAGGTGAATCATTCTTATTCTATTAAACTTCACAAAGTCCAGGGGGAAAGGATCATGTATGCATTAATCATAGGTTTCTTTCTTATTATAAAAAAAAAAAATTAAAGTCGTTTGCATTGTTCTCTGCTTAAGAGTCAGGATGGTATTTGGTGACATTACACAAAAATAGAGAGAGGTCGTAAGTGTTGGTGTATTGTTTCATAATTGGTGGATTTTGAGGGTAGAATGCTGGACTCCCATTTCTGATATAAAATTTGTTAAGAAGCTTTGTGCCAAGATCCTGCCATTAGTCTCCGCATCTTCTTGTAAAATTCTAATTTTATCTTATCATTTTCCAGGAATTGGACATATTATGGATTGTTTTGTCAACAATTTCCACGTCCAGAAGCTGACAGGCTCTCCACTGTTATCAGATTGAGTTCCATGAAAGGAGCTGTTTTGTTCATTAACAATATGTAATGGTGCCCGAGTCTCAAAATGAATTTATATGATAATTTTGGTCTTGGTAGACATGCTCTCAACAACAAATGTTGATGGACGTTAGTTACTGTTTAACTTTAACTAGTATAAAACCTTAAACTCGGTTTAAGTGTTTTTGGACATAAAAGATCCATGTTAAGTGACTATATATGTTGTTTCTTTCGAAGTAGATCATTGATATTCTGTGCTCAGGTTGGTTAAGCACTTGGAGATAATAGGTACTCATATTTTAGGGAACAAGATTAAGCAACAACTTATTGCCATAAAAGGCTAGTCATTCTCCATTTTTTGGCTGCTCTTGGGCTGTTGCTGATATGTCATCATTAAACAAATATCCTAGAAAACTATGAGTATCTCCTTTGCATGATTTACTAATTTGCTCCACGAGCTCAAATCAGGAATTTTAGCCTATAACCTGTGGACTCCTCATGAGTTATTTTTTGAGTCTTTATTTATTGCCGCGATCATTTTATCATTATATACTTATAAAATACATTAGGGTTGCGAGATTCTATTTGTAGTCCTGGATCGTTCGAGCACCCTTTCCTTATTTTCGTGCAACCATGGGGATCTTAATCCACTTCTGTCTTACTTTCTGTTTTTCACTTCTTTTTATTTTTTTTTCAAAAGGCATCCATTCTAATTAAAGCAACTTCAGGCCCAAATCAGCAGCAACACGTGCCAATTTATAACGACGTTCGCTATTTGTAATGTCAATTGCGGTGTAATGTCAGCTTGGTTTCTTATTTTGTTCAAAATGTACATTAAAATCCTTTGTCAATTGTGGTGTAATGGCAGCTTGGTTTCTTAATTTGTTCAAAATGATGTCAGCTTGGTTTCTTAATTTGTTCAAAATGTACATTAAAATCCTTCCCACAATCGAAAATGATCAGGTCACCAACCTTATGTATCATATTAAGTACCAACTTGGATAATCTTGGAATGCACCACCCTAGATAACTCGCTTTCACCTTGCGGGCCTGCAGCTATAAGACAGGCAATTTGATTCATGATCTTCACCAATATGCCTACAATAACTACACAATGTAAAGGCAAAATGAAGAAAGGCCCAACCATCTTATGAATATACCCAATACAGTTAGCACGTTTCACCCAAGTTGGGTCACTAGTTGGACGACGATTGACAACAGGCCGAAGCAGGTCAACAGTAGACACTACGACAAGGAATATGCCAACAAAATGGCCTCATAAAATTTGAATCCACCACGTTCAAATTAAAATAGCTAAAACAAGTCATCACCATTCGTTCCTATCCGAGACATGCAGATGACAGGTAACTCGTGTAGATCTCTCATTCAGATATTCAAGAAAAATAAGAAAACTGAAATCAATTGCTATGTATAATTCAGAACCACACAACACTGCCACACACTTTCTTCTTAGGTATACATGGCCTCAAAACACATCATGAAATCATTTATGCATCAATAGCCTGAATTGTGGGAGAGGTTATATCAAATCGCAGATCAGAACATATTCATGATCTAAACTTTGAGCAACGCTTACACAAATTAATATGCCCTACTTAATTTTTCATGTCAATTCCCAGACAGTTTTTATTTATTTTATTGGTACCAACCAGTCATTTTTGCAAAATGAAAACTATTAAGAACTGAAAATAGAAATGTAAGCAGGTAGGACCTTGAACACCAACACTGAACAAAATGGTTGCACCTAAATCCACCCCTCCAGTGCCCAGGTGCATACAGATGAACCAACATACATATCTCAGTCATGCAGGAACCCAGATTGCCTGTGCTGAGGATTTAGTCATAAACAATATTTAAACAATGGTTTCACGGATTTCAATCCACTAATCAGACCACTTACCTAGCTTCTACCAAGGACCAATTTTCATCGAAACTTTAACTTCCTACTCTAAACTCTAAACAACTAACAAATGCAAATACAAGTGCTAGCTCCTAACACCAAATATATATATATATATATGATAAAGAGCATAAATGATGAAGATGCATCTATGCACGGCTAGATATTTTACTACTACTTACTATTAAAGAATGCAAGTAATATACGGTCTAATTTCCCAAAAACTATCCTTCAAGGTCTACTGTGATTTTGAGCAAGTCTTAACTTTTCACAGCCACTACTAAAATTTAGCCAAACCAGGGGATATCCACATCACAAAAAGCAAATGGGAAAGAAAATGTTCTTGGCATAAATACTAAAAGCACCTCAACCGACAAATTACCAGACACATTTTCTACTCCCAAATACCACATGATGAAACCTAGTTTGGTATGCAAGCCAGGAACTCCATAATCTAAGAGAAGCATCTGTTCAACAAAGTATACTTCAATGCTATGGAGACAATTTGAAACCAAATGAAAACCAGAGTCATTTTAGCTGCTGGTAACATATCTAAAGTTTACGTAACATACTAGAAAGATTAGTTGATTTCCAAAAGTACAAAGCCTAGCTAATTGAAACCAGAACCAACCTGTAAAATCTTTGCCAGACCATGCTGACTGACACAATATGTATCAAAGGATCCATAAAGACCACAAATACCACCGCATTTAATACAACAACTTGACACGGATCATGAGAAGGTAGAGTAACTTGACAACCGCTGCAACATGAGGACGACAAGACTGACTTTCAGACACCCATATTGAGCAATGCTGGACGACAACCCTGGACCTTCTCAACCCTCAAACATGTCCTAGTACTCACTGGAACAGTAGATAATTGCAAATCAATGGATGCAAAAGAGAAAAACAAATGACAATTAACATCTACAGAAGCGAATATAAGAGGTGGGGGAGAGAGAGGGAGAGAGAGAGAGAGAGAGAGAAGGGAATGGCAGGAAATGTAGCCTCTGCAGAAATTTTCTTTTACCATAGATGGTTTGTGAAGTTGAATTCTTTGACTTTGTAATATGCGCAAAATTAATTGACAAAAACAACAATTTCAATGGACAAAGAATGATACAAAAGAAATGCATCACACAACAGACCTGATCATTTTCTTCTGGTGTTGGTGAAAGAGACTTCTTTGACTCAGCCGGTTTCTCAGCCCCGCAATTCTGTCTGTTGCACTTTGTCCTAAATGGATAATTTATGTTGTTGCATTTCTCACACTTCCAGCTACCTTCAGGCATCTTTTGTTCTGAAAGGCATGAAACATTTAAGTATCAATCCATAAAATTAAACCGACCATGCTAATAAATTTAACAGCACTCACTTGAATTTTTATCAGATTTTGCAGCCTGCATTTACAAGAAAATATCAAAAGCAATTAAAAAAAGAGATTATAATACATAATTATGCTATCCCAGACACTAAAAAAAGAAAGCAATAGGGTAATGAAGTAATAAAAGGAAAGGTAATAATATTTTTGTTTATCATGTTAATAAAAGAAAGGTAAAACACTATGCCACAACTAATAATAACGCAAGCAACGCAGAAGCATGTACCTGGGATCCAGGTTTAGGTGTATTACATTTCCTCATGTTACAAACTGTCCTAAAAGAGAAGTTAATATTTCCACATTTTGGGCATGTCCAGTCATTGTCACGTGTTGCATCTAGAGAGACATTAGCAGAGGTAAAGATTAAAGTTAGTGCAAAATAAGTCATTACCATGCCACCTTCTTGGGTCTGTGGTCTACAACTAGCAAAGAAATGACAAACCTGCACCTTTTTTCTGAGCTTTATCATCTGGGAAATATCCTGGTCTTGGCCCCTGTTCAAAAAAATTGAACCAATAATTTGGGGAATTACCAAAAAGCTAAAAGTATGCGGGAAAAAAAAGGCCTACGCATTGAGAGGCAGTAAATACTAAGGAAGAAGGATATGGAATAAAAAAAATTCACTACAGATTAACAGGAATCCATCAGATTTGTCAGTGTGTGCATGCATAAATGATTGCCTTTGGATGACACAGAAGCAACTACCATAAACCCGGAACACGTTATCAAAATTTCCAACAGTAGCAACAACAATAAAGCTGAAAGAGGAAATTTCCCAAAGTACCATTGCAGTAGGGCCCATGGGAAGACCCAAGCCATACCGGTCCATCAGGGGGGGTGGCATACCGTACATCCCGCCTGCAAGAAAAAAGAAAAGTGATCACTTAATTACTGCAGAAGTAGAAAATATGTTAGTGTGTGCACTGGCTCCTTATATGAATATGCACTTACAAGGGAGATAAATTATATTAGGAAATTCATAGAAACAATAGAAAAAAAAATAATAAATTGCATGTATGAACAATATAAAATACAAACAAATAATGAAATGAATACGGAACGGAGACAGGGTTGTGGAAAAACCTACCATTTCCCATCATAGATCCACCAGTATATGGAGCTGGTCCAGACATATGCATTGGTCGATAAGGGCTTCCAGCAGAAAGGCGGCCCCCATAGTTGTAATGATAGGCTGAGCCCCCAGAAAATGGGACATCATAAGGAGGAATGGATGACCCATTGAAGAGAGAAGAACCATAAGGTGGCATACCCAGATACACAGAGGAGGGCGCACCAGAACCAACATAAGGAGCCGACGATGAGTAATTTTGTGGTTGCATGGGCTTTGCAGCAGGTTTCTGAACGAAAACATTATTGAAGATCAGAAAAGATAAGTAGATAACAACGAAAACCATTAACAAAATACCAGTCTAACAGCGAATTAACAAAGTCTTATGTATATATATTCACTTGTATCTTCTTACTTCAACCCTTCAAAATTAAATTAAAACAAACTTGTATCAATTTCTCCGCTCAAAGAACAAATAGCAAATAAAACATATAGCACCCAAATATTCCAGTTACTACAAGAAACAGTAGACAACTTACTGAGTTATGATCTGCTGGCCTCGGTTGAGTGCAGTTACGCATATTGCAAGTCATCCTAAATGAAAAATTGACATTGCCACAGCTTGGACAGGTCCAATCATCTTCTCTACGACTACCTACAAATACCAAATTGACAAACAAGAAGATGACAAACATCATTAAACAAACTTGTTACAAGCACGATTCGTCAAAACAAGTTGATGCACTGTCAGTCAGGTCAAAGCATCCACCCAAACAAATACCATCTCTCCACACAATCTCAACAACCACAAAAAGAATAACAAACAAACATATTTCTACATAAATAATATTCAACATAGTGATGAATCTGTTTCCACAACAGATTATATCGCCAAACAACGGAAATTTACACATCACTAAACAAATTAAAAAGAAAAACATTGCATACCATCAGTTCTGGCGCGCTTGGCGGCTGAGGAATTTCTGTTATCCACCTGGACACCAAACAAACACGGTTTCATAAAATCAATGAGAAAAAAGAATCACTAATAATCACATAAAGTTACAATAAATACAAAATTTTAGCTCTTCGATTACAAATCCACGTTGTACAACGATTCGAAGTGCAACAAATTAGAGTACCATGGCTCGATAGTTTCAATAGATCAACCAAAACACTAACACAGAATCGAAACGAATATAGTTCGAAACCCTAATTAAAATAATTCAATTGAATCGAGCGATAATAATACGGTGATGTGAGATTTTAGATCTGTTAGGGTTGAAATTAAAACGTAATAATAATAAAAAAATCGAAAAGCGATAACTAATCGCACGAATCGTAAAACAAGTTACCTGAGACATAGCGGCGGCGAGGTGGAGAGAGACGGCGCGAGCTTCCTTTTTTCAGGTTAGAGGAGGGAGAGAGGAGGGGGTGTGGCCGGTGAGCTTTTGTCGTTTTACGGTCTATAGTAGGAGAGGAGGTGACAGGCTATAAAAGATAAGTGGGCGCGATTTTTATTTATAGACGGTAATTCGGGTGTGAGTTGGAGAACACCGGACACGGTCTGGTGTCAAAATCTTGGATGAATGTGGACGGTCCAGCTGGCGATGATTCTGAGATGGGACCTACGCCTACCTTATATGGGAATGGTGGATGGGTGCCAATGATTCTTTTCTTTCCAAATTTTGACTTTTTTTTTTTTTTTTGAAATAAAATATTTAGTTTCGTATATTTTGGTTACATTTGTTCTTGGCAATGAAGTTGTGCAAATACTGCACACTTTACTGTCTTAAGAATGGCCTAAATTTTGCTTCTACTTAGTTTTTTTTTTAATAGAAAATAAAGACTTTATTAAAAAAGATAGAAGTTACAAATATGAACCCACAGGCTACCAACAAACAAACAAAAAACAACAAAAACTAAAAGTAAGATTGAAAAAAACAATCAACAAATAACAATCTTCCAATTTAACATGGTAAAAAATAACGATAAATAGTCCATGCTTCTTTTTAGTTTTGATGACAAAGCTGAGCAAATAGTCCATGCTTTATTGTCTATAGAGTTATAAGTGGAATGTATTCGATTTAAAGTCATTAAAATTTAAAAATTTTAGGAGTATGGATGTGTTCAATTTAGATTTTGAACAATATTATTAAAATCTAAGTATATTTAATTTATACTTTTAAAAACTTCAAGTAAATTTGGGTGTAGTAAAAAGGATATTGATTTGGTAGGTTATGCAATTTGATGAATTTTAAATTAAAATTTATTAACAAATTTGACCATAACAAATTTTACCTTATTCTCATAGATTTCATACGTAATTTTGATAAGATGCATATGGAATTTATGGACTTTACCAAAATTTATCGTATAAAAAAATTCACTAAACTCTTATGAACCCTGGTCTAAATATACCTCTTGTAAATAATTGATGGATTATATCATGCTACCATATAACTTCAAATGGTGAATTTGATGTGAATTCATGGTAGAATAATAAAATTCTTCCAAAAAATTGTCTAATATAACATTATCTGAAGTTAGTGATACACTTTTCACATCTATGTCAATAGTGTTATGATTTGAGTTTTATGCCACATCTTTAATTTTGGACATAAAATTTATTACAAATTTTATAGTTTGGCTATAAATCCTATATCATAAAAGTGCAAATTTATACACGTGTTATGCATATAGAGAATGTATTAAGAAAGTGTATTGAAAGAATGTATTTAACACCCCTCATTCTGCGTAATCAGGAAACATTTACTTTACAGTAAAATGACAAAAGTTAAAAACTCATCATACATAATTATAAAACGTGCATGATATAACTTGTTTACCCTCTTATATTGCTTTTGCAAAGTTGAAATTTGTCGACGTATGGAATTGATCGACCCATAAATCTTTGGCACAGACTACAACTCTAATAAACAAAGACAATAAAAGTAGACAAATACAGCTAAGAATTAAGGAATGAGAGAAAGAACAGTGCAAATAGAAAAATTTTTACGTGGTTCGGTAAGTGTGCCTACGTCAACGGTTGTTACTCTGATGGTGCGTTTACTTCACTTGAAGGAATCGGAATAGAAATCGGAATGATCTGGAATCGGAATGACTTGGAATCGGAATGAAGTATCGGAATCAAAATAAGTTGTTTACTTCAACTGTAACAATCGGAATCGGAATCAGCAGTATTCCCATTAAATTGTTTACTTTACTTTGGAATCGGAATTGATTAATTATAAATTACAAAAATGTTCTTAATTAAAATTATGGATTAATTACAATGTATAAAATTTTGTTTAAAATGTTAGTGTTATCTTTTTATCTTGTAATTCGTCATAATAAGCTAAAACAAAAAAAAAAAAAAAAATCTTAACAATTTGACAATATCATTGTAAGCATTTTGTGTATTTATTATTTTATTTTTAGAAGAAGATATTATGTATTTATATGGTATATCAAATCATTTTTTTAAATTATATATAAAATATTATCTAAACTTTTTTAACCGTATTATTGTAATATTCTTCAATTAAACTCAAAATTTTAGTGCTAACTGTAAATTATTTCTTATAAAATATAACATTTTGCACTAGCACATTTTTTTATGAAAACTTATAGCATATGTAAATATTTATATTTATAAATATAAAACAACCAACTATAAGTTCATAAAACAAAATAGCAACCAACCATGAATATAAATATAAAATCCCAATATTGTATCTATAGTAAGTTCATAAGCACCTTATATATAAATATTTATATTTATAAATATAAATATAAATATAAAACAATCAACTACAAGTTCATAAAACAAAATAACAACCAACCATGAATATAAATATAAAATCCCAAATGTGTCAAAATAGGGTTTGTTTGTTTGTTTTTTTTTTTTTTTAAAGAAGGGTATAAGGGACATTTTAGCTTGACAAAGGGAATGGGAATGAGATTCCCAAGTAGGTTGGGGGGAATGAGATTCTCATTCCTCAACCCCAAATTGATGTGGGGCCCACATTTCATTCCCATTACGGAATGAATTTTAAGCAAGTAAATACCATCAATCAATCTCATTCCTGATTCCCATTTCTCAATTCATGAAGTAAACACACCCTGAATATTTTTAGCAGAGCAACGGTATCACTCATTCAAGTTGTTCATTACAAATGATTTCACCCCTATTTATAGAGTGAGGTTTACAATTGAGTGTTTCACGCGTCAATAAATAAATTATTATATCAACTACTCTGACAGACTACGTCAATGATTGTCACTCTGAAATATTTTTAGCAGAGTAACGGTATCACTCATTCAAGTTGTTCATTACAAATGATTTCACATCTATTTATAGAGTGAAATTTACAATTGAGTGTTTCACGCGTCAGTAAATAAATTATTATATCAACCACTCTTACAGAGTAATCATTACATTAACTGTTCATGCATGACCATTATTATATTAACCACTCCTGCACGATAATTATTACATTAACTGCTCCCCTATAGCCATGATTGCATTAACTGCTCCTCTGAATCTGGGGTACAAGATTGAGAAGTCTAAATCTGAGGGATTTGATTTGACGCCGACTTCTAAATGATTACCTGACACGAGCTCAACAAACTAACATATCACCTTCGCGAGTTGAAGATGAATCGATATGACTTTGGTCTAAGACACGAGCTGAAGAAGAAGGTAGCAAATTCGGTATTGCAACCCGAGCATTGGACTTTTTACTATTGGGCTCATCCATTGACTCTTTAGCAACCCATTTATCTATGTCGTGAAAACGACCATAACAAAATCTAATTATTTAATCATTTTGATACAAAAATGTATGTGGTAAAATTTTCAAAATTAACTATTTTATAGCATGAATAGCTTTGATAGTAGTTTTAGAAAACATATGGGAGTTTACTTTTGTAAAGGTATTTTGAAAGAGTCCGTTGTGGGTTTTAATAAATCTTAAAAATAACCAAATAATTCTCGTTAGCTTTAATATAATAACATCGTACACCAGCCTTAATTACACATAAAGAAGTATACCAAGTAAAAATTCAAATATTGTATTATTATGTCTGTTTTAGACATTACATAAATTTATAAAAATTAACATAGAATTTACCAATTGCATGCACGTTATTTGTAGTTTACAACAGTTTTAATATTAAAATCAATCAAAGAATAATATGTTAATTTTACAATGAATTATTTTTCAACATAACTAATAGTAATTATGTTAAAGCGAAACATACTGTGTTGGCCTGCGAACATAAATTACTAAAGTGGATGAGATGATTTATGCTTACCTGAGCTATTAGTGAATATGTAAAATTATCGGCATATTAGATTCTATATTAATCTAAAAAAACCTATGATTTAATCATCGTTCCATGAAGGAATGGCTTTTTTTTTTAGTGCAAGGTTCAAAAGTTAATTTATAGTTAAAACTATATCAATAATATTTACATTTTATAGTTAAACTAAACCACTCAATTTAGACCGAATGTGCTAAAACGTGGTATAGTTTTCCTAATTAAATGCATTATTTTTTAAGAACAACATAAAGCTTGTAATATTTTATCAAAATTAATAGCTAAATATATATGACATGAATAATAATTGACATATCATCTATTAAATCATTTTCAATTTATAACATTGTTACAATTCACATGTAATATGATTCGTTATGATTTTTGAATAATGTACATTACTCTTTCTATTAGGCATGGATCAAATTTATAAGTTTCTTTTATTCATAAGTGCATTGTTAATAAGAAAACTTGTACGCAATCAATGTGTTGGCTCAACGCTTATTTTTCTTACATTTAATCACATTTTTTATTCCATTTAATCACATTTAATTCATTTACCAAATTTTATATTTTAATTAGACGAAAGTACAAATATTATAATGAGACCGTTGGATACAACAGTTTTTCTATATCAATCACTAACAACTAGACAAAAGCACGTAATAAATAAATTGGAACGCGACATATGGGTGAAAGTACAAGTATGGTCATACTCTTGACTCATGAGATTATATTTGAACTATCTGTACTGCTCTTTTTATTGCACGCAGATTATACTTGTAAAGATCCTTCGTGTGCAATCAACCAGGCAGCATGATTAATAACTTTTATGTATTGTAGAGGGTCGCTTTATAACTGTTGACGCGAAGGGATGACTTGACGATCAGTTTCAAGATACCTGACAACATACACAAGTTGAATAAACAACAGCGAGTGTGATATTAACATCAGAGTTATACTAACCAAAGACACTCTAACACTCAAGTTAGAATACGAGTTAACAAAAATATATATAAATAAAGAAAGCAAGTTCAACAAGTAATTGAAATATTATCGTTTGATAGTGTGATGAAGTAAAACTTTAAGAGACTATGATATGTAGTTCGAACGCTCGATGGTCGCTCGCTAGCTTCAAAGGGCAACTATCTGTCATCCTAGAATGTAGATGGTGGCCTTAGCAAGTATTTTAAAGATGTAGGTTCTTAATAATGTAGTTGTTTGAGGATGTAGGAGTCTGAAGGTGTTTTTGTTAAGAAAGTGTATTAGAAGAATTGAGTCGCCAACCCTTCTGATTGCTCCTCCCCTTTTATAGATGGGGGAGGAGATCGTTAGGGGTGGAGTTAAGATAACGAGGATCAAGGGATCCATTCTTTTGACCACGTCTCTATATCAATGAGGGATTTCCTCATTAAATTAGTCGAACGTTAGCTGTTCTTTAATACCTTCAAACACATCATAAATGAAATTATGAGTTGGTGTGTAACATGTTGGATTTTGGGCTTCACTTGGACTAGATAGGCTCATTGACCCATCAATTTGAGTTTTGCTTATACTGTTTTTTAATAGGTCTGATCCGAACATAATTTTACCACTATATGTTTAATAATTTATATATTAGTTTTTCCACATTGAATCACATATAATCCATTTATCAACTTTTACACTTTGATTAATGAAGGTATATGTATAATCATGAGATTAGATTTGAACCAAATCGACTACTCTTTTTATTACATGTGAATCGGATTTATAAATAATTTCACGTGTAATTACACTTTTAATAAGAAAAACTCGTTTAAGACTAACGCATTGGACTGCATAATTAATAAAGGTTATGTATCATAACAATTTTAATTTTCTTACATCCAATCACATTTAATTCCTTTACGAAATTTACATTTTGATTAGGGGAAGATCCAAGAACATTCATGAGATCATTATAGACACTTTTCGATGTCAATTACAAAACAAAAGCATGTATACTCCATAGAAATAAGCCTGTATACAATCGAGACAAAGTCTGTTCTGCTTTACCAAAAAGTGCTAATATATTGAAAACAGTAGGACCCAATAGATACTAGAACTACTGGCATGCCCACACAGCGCTTTTGCTTTTAATTATAACAACAATCAAACAATAATATAAAATGAAAAAAAAAAACACACACACACCCACACACAGCGGCAACGTATAAGCAGAGAGAGAGGGAGGGGGATTTGCAGACAGAAGAGTGGAGGTGTTGCATGGATAGCAGGCGGACGGGTGAGGTGTCGCCAACTCGACAAAATCTAAACCTCCTCCAATGTTTAATGACACCAACGCACAACACAACATAAAAACACAATCTAGCCCAGATAATTATTTCTCCATATCCAGGACTGCCCTTCTCACCATCACTTGCGTACATGTACACACAAAACAAACAACAAAACTTCTTCTAACTAGTAACTTCCATTCTATCCACTCTATCCAAACCTTTTTTTTCTTTTTTTCAAAGCGACCCACCAAAATCTCACCATAAACCCACCAAAAAAAAGAGCCCAAAAGAACATTCATATATAAATTGGTGTACACATTGTTATATGGCAAATGGCCCACCAGAGTCCCGATCGGTTAATCGCTACTGGTATGTGTATAAATTGCGACTAATTGTCTAGTTTTGTGAAAAATTAAGTAGTCTTATATATATATATATATATATATATATATATATATATTGTGTCATTGTTGACAACTTTTTTTTTTTTTGTGGAAGAATTTAAGACGAACCAGTGCGTGATTGTGTTTGTTGTTCAACGTGAGGTGGGATCATTTAACTGCGTGTATGTGGCTCGCTGTTTGTTTGTGGATATTTGCTTTCTATTAAGGTCTTTTTTTTTGGTTAAAAAATGAGTCTGATTTGTTAGTTTCCATATATATTTGTAGATTTTAATGACACCAGTTCCACTTAAAATGATGATCAGAATTTATTTTATTTATATATATTTTTGAATCGCATCTGTGCCTGCGATTTGTAGTTTATTTTTCTATATAGATAGTGCCCCACAACATTTTGAGAATTTCTGGCAACAATTTAGTCTCAAAATTCTGTGACAATTTAGGGTCTTTTGTGTTGATTTGCTGATAATGGATGCTTTTCATAAAAAATACTCTTGGGTGCTTGCATTTTTGTGTTTACTGGTTTATCTTTGTTGGTTGAGTGACTTACATGTGCATTATTGGAAATTGATTGTTTTATGTGTTGAGTTTTTATTTTTAGATTCTGCTGAAGTGTTGAATTATCTGATCATGAGCAATAAAGACAAGACTGTGAATCCAAACATGTTGAATTGTCAGGTAGTTTTCAGTCTTTCTAGTGGTGATATATTTTGATTGGGATTTGTTTATGCATGTTCGAGTTCGTTGATAGTACCATTTTGTGTATGACTCATGTAAAATTGTGTTTGATTGTTGACAGGATGCTGTTACCATTGGTTCTCAGAGGGATTATGTTGATCAGTCAGGATCAGGATCTATGAGTTCTGTTGGATATCATAAGACTGGCTATGTACGTAGTGCGTTTTCGCCTCAAGCACCATCAGTCCTTAGTGGAGGTTAATTACTTATATCACTCTTGAGTTTTTTAACCGGTTCAAGACTTGCAATTAATATGGATAACTCTTGAAAGATTTGGAATCTGTGTATATATCGATCGATTTATGGGTTTTAATGTATATATCGATCGATTTATGGGTTTTAGCTTATATATTTATGCGAATAATTTTTATCTTTGTCATGTAGTTTAAAACCGTAATTGTGTGTTAAGATTCCTTTTAAAGTTGAACTTTGATTGGGAGGACTTTGGACTTTGTGCGGTTGAGTGGTGACTTGGATTATGTGGATGACTATTAGAGCAGATTAGTGGATTGTTTTGTGGAACATGTTTATATGTATCGAAGATGGTAAGACAATTTCTCTTTTGGAAGGATGTTTAGCATAGAGAAGAAACTTCGATGATCGCTTTTCCTACTTTGTTTGACAAAGCTGAAGGCCATAAAATGAAATTAACAACTTATGTGCTTATTTGAGTGGGTATGATTAATTGAACTCCAAATTAGCAAGAGCAATAAATATAATTTACATAATTAGCACTTTTGATTCTTTATTTGGAAAAAGGGCTTAGGGAGATGGTGAAAACATTTTTAGATGAAAAGATATTACAAGGAAGAAGATAAAGGTTGGGCATTTAAAAATGATTATATTGGTGCTTATAAGGGAAGGAGGGGGTAGTTGTTCTTAGAAGAATATATGTTGTACTCAAGTGCATTTTAAAGTGGTTTTCTTTTTATGGAAGGTCAACTGGGGTTTGAAAGATCCTAACTGGATCAAGAGACACATTTATTGTTAAAAAATGTTGTGAGTACAACAGAACTGGTAAACTATGAAATACCTAAAATCTCTTGACCTTTTTTTTTCACCAGAATCTGACAGGGGATTATTATGGTGCCCTGCAATGTACATTGTTTCTATATCATTGTCAAATGACAATAAGGTTGTAAAGCCTCAGTTTGTAACTTATTTGGTGGGTTGCATTATTCCTAGCTCATTTTTGTGATTGTTTGAATAATGGAGTCTGAGTATTAGGGACAAAAGAGTTTGATGACTATGGTAAAATGAAATAGCAATGCTTTCATGGGATTGTTTACTTATGATTTTATTAGGTAGTCTTTTATTTGACCAGAGGATTTTCTTGCATTTTGTTTTCTTGAATGATGAGCTTTTACAGTATTTTTATTTTGTACTTCTTAGCTTCCTATCAAGTAAAGTGTCGCACTTCCATGTATCTGATCTTCCTTGTTTTCTTTGCTTTATTCAATTTATTTATTAATCAAAGAGAATTAAAAGCTAGCCACCATCCACCTCTTTGAGTAATTGAAATTGAACTGTATGGACATGAGCCAACGTTCTTTGATTCCTTGGTCCTCTGCCAGGTATACATGTTTTTACTCTCTTTTAGTAAATGTTTCTTTTGTATGGAATTTAGATGGTAGAAGAATTTTTCGATTGTGAAGTGTGACCTGTTGATGAGAGTTCTGTGGGTTATAGTTGCTTAGGTAATATGGCATGCTCATGGAGCATGGATTGGTCTATTTTGTAACACAATAGCCGTGTTTCTTATATTGCTTATTTCCCACCTGTTTGTCACTCAGGTTATGACAATGCAGCTGTTAAACAGCCTGCACCTCTTCCATATAGTAATGCTGAAGGCCTGGATAATGGTTCTCATGTGTGTAATCCCTTGCGTTTGCGACTTCTGTTAGTTTTTCATCCTTTACAGCTTCTGTTATTTTCTCATCTTACGGTGCATCTCGGTAAATTTTTTTTTTCTGTTTCTCTAATATAGGGAATCCACAGTGAATCGTTATCTGTGGCATATAAATACAGCCCTCATATTCTGAGTAGACCATATATTCCGATTGCAAAACAACTGTCCTCTGCAAGGGGTCATGACCATTTATACAATGAACGGCAACTCTCTCTCTTTGATCCTTCTTGTTGTCAACAACCTGTTTCACCAAACAACTCATTTATTCTTTCACCTACTACCCCAGTTTCTCAAGCAAAGTTGCCAGTTCATGTTGATCTGCAAGGAGATGGCAAGAGATTTGGCTTGAGATCCAATTATTCATCTTCACTGGGTTCTTCTGGTTGGGAAGACATCTCTTTTCCAAACTCTAGTGGGTTTAATTTCTTGCACCAAGGGTATGAGGGAGGAATATGGACTGATTGGCCAAAACCTTTGAATGGGAAGGAGCCTTTGCTTCAATTGTCATCTGCAGTGCCGCCTTTGAAATCAATTGAGTCATTAGAGTTGTCTGGAGATGACTTTAGAATGGTTAGATTTCTTACCTTTGCACATTTGTTTTAAGATTTTGAAACTGGCGTCTTGTTTCTTTTGTTTTTATTTACGAGATTTGGATGGCTAAATTTTTGGAGTGAAAAGTGCCTGCAGACCTGTCCAAAGCTGTAATGCTTCTATGCTACAGTGGAAAGAGGATCGTTCATATGTTCAGATGAGTTGAAAGTAGTTTGGTGAGGAGTTTCTAATGAGTGAAATAATTATCTACAAAGTATTATTCTGACTCAAGCATTGTTGCCTTATATAAGCTCTGTTTTTTCCCCTTTACCACTGACAGAAACTTTAAAACTTATTGTACTATGGCTTTAGAATTTCTCTCATGCTGCAGCTATTTACATAGGTGTCACTTTTTGGACGACAAAATCAGATTTATGTATAAAAAATGCTAGCAGCTGCTAGACCCAAAAAAATGTGGTAGAAATGTAGGACAAATACGGAATGCCTTGTTTTGTGTAATTACCAGTCATCTGATTCTGACACTATTTTGATAGATGTCAATTTAACAGACATATTATGTTCTTTCAAGCATATAGAAAATTTTTTATAATTAAAATATAATAAATTTTGACAGTGATATTCTATGCAGGCTTCTCAACAAAAAGAACCATTTTACGGGTTTGGATCTTGTTCAAGCTCCAGCTACAGAAAGTACTCTCTTGGTCGAAAGGATATTGATTCTGATTATGGTAGTGTCTCTACTTCTAGTATGGGAATGGATGGTCAGAAGTGGCCCACTCTCAATGAAGCAAGACAAGGAGGAAGATGCAATGACTTTTCATGTAGTTGTACTGTTACCCTTGATACAATAAGTGAGAGGAATAGAGGACCTAGGGCATTTAAGCCAAAAGTCCAGATGATGGACAATGGATCTATTGTTGATAATAGCAGGAATGGCTCAACCAATTGGATTCTTAGAGAGTCTTACAATCGATCGGATTTTGTCACAGATTACAAAGATGCAAAGTTCTTCATCATTAAATCTTATAGTGAAGATAATGTCCACAAAAGCATTAAGTATGGTGTCTGGGCAAGCACTGCAAATGGCAACAAAAGGTTGGATGCTGCTTTTCATGAAGCAAAGGAGAAAAAGGCGACATGCCCAGTTTTTCTGTTGTTTTCGGTAATTTACACTTGTCTCCTGCTTTAAATGTTGAATACTTGGTTATGTGGTAGTTGATATATTATTTATCAAATTTAGGATGAGCTGTCTAACATACTTGGTCTGCGCTATTATTAAAGCTAACGAATTTTGTGGCTTATTGTTTAATGTATGAGATAGATGGAGTGTTTTTGATCATTGTTATTTATAATTAGAACTAGCAATGTTTTTTTAAGGAGTTCTCACTGCTTTGCTTTGGTGGATTCCTTTTGCAGTACTTACCGGTTTATCTTTTTTGTTCTTCACTGGAAGTGTCATTTTGGTACCATAAAGAGGAGCTTAAAAGTCATAAACTGGTTTTTTCCCTGCATCTTTCAATTGTTTACAGGTGAATGCTAGTGCCCAGTTTTGTGGAGTGGCAGAGATGGTGGGACCTGTAGACTTTGACAAGAGTGTGGAGTATTGGCTGCAGGATAAGTGGACTGGGCAGTTCCCTGTCAAATGGCACATAATTAAGGATGTTCCTAACAGTCAGTTTCGTCACATTCTACTTGAAAATAATGACAACAAGCCTGTTACTAACAGTAGGGATACTCAAGAGGTAAGAGTTTATTGTGACTCATGCTCTATTCTTGATTTACTTTTGATGGTCGTAGTATTGGTAATCTTAGAAGTAGGCCCTCCTAAATGCTATTGCTTTTCTCACTTCAGAGATCATTTTGGTCTTAAATAGTTGCAATGCTGCCCACTAATATTTAACTCATTAGGTGTGATGACTTGCACTTGTCAAACTATGCGACAGCATCTACCGCTGTGACTAGTATTCACGACCTCTCCTAGTGTTTTATGTATTTATGTGGTGGCACGAAACCATTCCAACCATTGGGAGTCTTTGCTTTGATGTAAAATTCCATCTTGAATGAACCATGGTGAATGACTTCTACATAAATCATGTATGCTTTTGTAATTTCCAAAGTTCTGGAACAATGAATTTGTCGTCTTCATTTATGAGTTGTAAGTGGGTTGTTTCTGCCTGGGATGTTTTTTCACTAGAAGTGCATGCATGACAGCATGAGCCTGGAACATGTGACGGCTATCTAATTTACATATTACACTATGCCGGTTATATTATGAAATACTTAGTGCATTTGAAGTAAAACTCAGTTTTGATGTGATCTACCTCTTGCATGTATATGTATTACATTGAGTTAGATTCGGTTGTTGCCGTCTGCAATTAAAATTGTTTCTCATTGTCTTGTTTTTTGGGGAACAAATAGTTTTCTTAATATAATTTTGTACTGCTAATACTGCAGGTGGAACTGGATCATGGTATCGAGATGTTAAAAATTTTCAAGAAGTATGAAGTGCATTCTTCCATCTTAGATGATTTCTACTTCTATGAGCAGCGGCAGAGAGCAATGCAGGAAAGAAAGACCAGACACCAAGCAAACCCGGTGGCTCCTCCAGCACCTGAAGTCAGTGAACGGCCGAATCCTATTTCATTATCTAATGACTTTGTACAGAAAATGTCAAAGAGCTTTGTGGAAGCTGTGTCAGTGACTGAGCACAAAAAATAGCAATCATCTGTTAGGAAGGTCATCACCGCCCCAACTGCCTCCTTGCGTCAAGGGAGTTAAGCCAAAAAATTATCATTAGACTTATTGGATAGGTAGGAAGTTTTTCTTCAGGTATTGTCAGCAAACAGAAATGAACTTGATATCGCCTTTCATACCCCATAATATACATTCCTTATATTTTCGATTTCAGATTTTTCAACCTACAAATTTCTGAAAAGTTTCTGTTTGGTATATCCACAGTATATAGGTTTCGTTATTGCCTTAGATTGACAAAATTAAGTTATATTTTATATAATCTCTGTCTGACCAATTATATATTTTAGCTTCTGTTGTTGTTAGAGGAGTTCTCTAGCCTGCAGAGCTGTTCATATGATGAATATTTTGCAGTTTACAATAATATTCCGTTTCTATTTATGAGGCATATACTGAAATTTTCTCATAAAAACTTCCAAGTCTCAAGGTGAAGGTAAGCGCTAGGTCTTTAAACGATTTAGGGGGGATTTGGATGGTGTTATTTACAGTCAGGTTGGATTAAATAGGAATAGAAATTTGAGACAGGTGTTTGGAGTGGTAATGGTATTGGAAATGGTGTATTCTACAGCACGGTTTAACTTCTACGAATGGCAAGTAGCTATTGGGACACATTTTTAAAAATAGTTTTGACAGTTGAAAGAAGAATATTTATCAAATATTATGACTAAAAGATTGAAAGTTAAACGATATTTTTTACTGACATTTCTTAAAACAAATTAAAGTTCTTTTTAAATAAAAAAAAAAAAAACTGCTTTATTTATTTAGAAAAACAATTCAACAAATGTTATTAAAAAAAACAACTCCTAAGCTACTTTATTGAATGAAACAGAAAATATAAAATTTTTATCTTCATATTAAAAATTAATTTAAAATTTTATAATTCTAACATGAACTAGTTATAAAAAGTAATAAAAGATAATAAATATAATATAATCGGGTTAACTTACATCAACATTACAACGGTCGCGCAATGGGGGTTAGTGGAGTGGCAAAACATTGCACTCCCTCCGATGACTTAACTCATGGGTTCAACATTGTGCACCCTTTCTCTTTTAATAAAAATGTGAGATTTTCTTCTATTAATATGAGTTGTCTTTCATCTAAATATGGGTGGTTCTTAGCCATATGAAAATTATTTATCCAGATCAAGCTATTAATGTTCTTTCAACTTAATCTTGATTATTTTCTGTACTAACTCAATAATTCAACTTTAAAAAAAAAAAAATTACAACGATCACAAAAGATAATTTTTTAAAACTAATGGTCACAAAAGATAATTTGTGAATTTAGTTTTCATTCTTGGAGTGGAATTTCTTAGGTAATGAGTGGTGATACCATTTGGCTACCCGACGCTTGTATTTACTCCAACATTTCGCATAAATACTAATATATTATGTTATTTATATACTCATTTCATAAACATTTATTATATGTATTTTATTTTTTGACATTATACGTACATATTATAATTATCGAAATCACATTAATAGAACTCTATATTACAATTATCTATACTCTAATCCGTACTCTAATCCGAAAATCGGGAGAGAAAAATCATATTGATAGAGATTCTATGGTACGTTACATTTATAATTTAATTTAAAATTTGAGATTTAAGGATCCACTCCTAAATGGAAAAACTCTCACCCAGAGGTATTTATATATAATTTATCCATATACAGTGACACAAATGAATCAATTGTATTTATCCTTCTTTTTTTTCACAGATACCCGAACCCTATATTTCTGGTGAGAGGACAGAACGTACATGACCAACTCAGCAAGCGGTTTCTAAGTATATGTAAATTTGTTTTAAAAAAACCATTTTTACAATTATTCGAATGATTACCTCAGATCTCATTTTAATTTCATGTCCCGTCCCATCGAAAATTTTCTCATATCAGAAGGTTTTTTTGACATTTACTGAATATCGCTGTGACATGCCAACATGAAAATCTAAAAACAAAGCAATGGAAGCTTGAAAATGACACCATTAAATAGCAGAACTTAGAAACTCATACTCCGAAGTCAACAAAAGGATGCACATAAGTTGTAAATCAGTGACTCCTACTAAAAGTCAACGAAAAATAACACACAGTGAAATGGAAAACAAGTGAGGAAGAGTTTGATCTCAATCCCATTTGTAAAACACACAGGTGGCTCCGGTTGGGAATGCATAGAAAAATATGGCCAAAGCGATCACCGCCATTGGTCCAACCAGGTATGTCTCCTGCCTGGTGCCATCGGAACTGTCAGCTTTCTCGGGTGTTGCCGGAGGAGTCCCTGTTGTGGAAGCATTGCCTGAGAAGATGGCAGCTTCTGGGGAGCTAGGTGATATGCCTAAAAGTTCTATTGATTCAGGAAAGCATACTATAGTTAGTAACTTATTTAAATATGCAAATATATAATTGCCATAACCATCAAGCTCAAATATTTACAAAAGTTAGGTTTAGAATGTTGCATAGATAATAAATACATATACAATCAAACATGTTATAAAATTAGCTACTTCAGATTTTTGTGTAAGATCAGTTGGCTTATCATCAACAAACTAAACCAAACACAGCTATAAATCGAGAAGTGAACAAATACAAATGCAATCATGCGAGAGTGTTTAGCTCAGGAACATGAAGTGATGAGGTACATTTACTAAATCTATATTCAATACATAAAATACAAGTTAATACAAATTCGTATATACCATTTGTTCATAAGTTAAGATATTGCATGAATTTTAAAATAGATTATTGGAAGTTCTATGTTAATAGTGTTTTTATCAAACCAAAGAATTTTCTAATATTCATGATATATATTAAAATTAGATGGATCCATATTGTCATTAAACCAAATAATAAATGAAACTTAAAACTAATAAATAATTAGGTTGGAAATATCTATACACCCACCAGCGACTACCTAGTACCCGCACATGATAATTAATGTTTGATTACAAGTTTGAATATCTAAGTACAACAAGCAAGAATAGACTCAACTCAACATTTTTCCATTAAAGCCAACCGCTAAGCCACCAACCAAATTCAACCATCAAAGGATGTCGCATTTATAACATGCCTCTAGCGGTTCGATAAAAAAATATTCCAGTCAATATCAGTGATAAATTCAAGCTTCAAGCCTTCAACTACCCAATTTTTGCAAATTTCTTCACTAGATAATTTTCAACTGATTAAGAAGGTATTCATAATAAACATGCAGGCAAAAAGTGCTTCCCGAAAAGCAGATCATATTAGAACTCACAACTCCAAACCAGTTGCATTGATCTTCTCTAGTTTTAATATTTGAAGCATCCCTTCATTTCCCTTTCATTTTACTGTTTTTCCGTTTAAAATTTTAAATACATTCAGCTTTATTCAATAAATAAAATTATATGAAGAGAAACATTGCATGTAAACTCTTTCACGACTGTCAAACGGTAGATATATCAACTAATAAATATGAAAGCGATAAATTACTATCAACATATTAATATATAATAGCAATCTACTTAGTAATGTAATCCAACCCAAAAAATTAATCCAAACTTACATTCTAATGATATGACAATTGAGTTGTCATTATATTATCATTGACCGTATTACAATTTATACGTTAATAACAACTTATCATATTATTTAGATTGAATTTTGGATAAATTAATTACCATATATACCACATAAATTTTAATCTCATGATCTAAACAACCAAGCACAAAGGGCCACAGTACCCCAAATTTATTTTTTTAAAAATTATATTTACTAAATATTATGTCTTTATTAAATATTATATATTTATCTATCACACTAAATACCTTATTTTTATCACTTCACCAATGTAAGCACATAACCATAATGCAGACCATTCGGCATGCATAATCAAATTCGAATAAAACGATCACCAATTTCGGATGGAATTAAAATCAGAATGGGCTCGATTAAAAAAACAAGGCGGTGCATACACCAACAAAGAAAAACTTACTAGGGCAGTCACTGATACTGGCATTTTTCAACTGGCAAGCAGAAGGAAGCTGAAGTAACTTAGCTTCCTGGATCCCAAAGTTCTTAACCATCTCACTGGAGCTACTGTGAGCTTGCTGGATTATCAAACACAAACACTTGGGATCTTTGTCTTTTATGTCCTTCACCGACCCGCAGCACTGGGACGACGGCGTCGCAGTGCTCCCTTTCGCGTAGTCCAGACACGTCATCAACTTCTGCAGCTGCTCCGAGCACTCCTGCTGCAGGGAGGTGTCAACGCCGCCAGCCGGCGGCGCCGCCGCCGTGGAAACCGCAATCAAACCCGTAACGGAGAGGAGGAAGAAACCGAACAACAAGGCGGTTCTGTTGACATTCTTCGTCGTCATTGTTTTGGTTTCTTTTCTGGAATCTGAGGCGAGGAGCATTGAATGTATTTGCAGATATATAGAGAAGCTAGCTGTGTGAAAGTGGAGACTTTGAAGAGAATTTAATGAGTCAAATACGTTACATTAATGCATTTGCAGTTGAGAAGTGTAGTCGATCGTGAATTATATCGGACGGTCCACGTTAGCTGTAGTGGACCTATCTAGTGTATGGACGATTGATTCTAGGAACTGGGTGGGCTCCAGAGGATTTAGAGCTAATAAATTGAGGCTATCGAGTGGTTGGGGACGTAGTTATGTTTGCACTGGTTTCGCTGTCTGATTTTTTGCCTTGAATGAGGCTGACCAGCCTGAGCTGTAACCGGACACGTCTCCGCTGATTATCTACGTGGCGTGTTATGTATGGTGAAGTAACGTATTGAAAACAAGGTTTCAAGCGACGGCTAGATTGTGGTGGGTAATGAGTGTCCATAAATTGGAAGGCTGTGATTACCTTGCATGCGGGCCTCATTGATTAAACATTATTAAAAAAAAAAACACAAGAGTAGAGATGATCTTGACACGAGGTTATTGGGTCGTCCAACCCGACAGTATTCATGAGTCAGCAACTAAGTTAGATTAAAAAATTACAATAAAAACAATATTAAAAAAAAAAATTGATTGGAATTAAAAAAAAAAAAATCGAGGCTACTGCCTTTTCAACCAAGAAAAAAAAAATGGAGACTGTTACCTCTCCACTCGCTATGTGAAAAAAGAAAGAAAGAAGGGGAATGAACGGCTTTTCTTCTCCCTATTACATGAAAAACAATGGAGCAGGCAACGGTCTCCTCTATCAAAACAACGTTTGAGAACAAGTTACTACCTCGGATAATTTTTTTTACTTTTATTTTATTTATTTGATAATTTATAATAATTTTTAATAATTAAAAGAAATGACATATTTGATATTAACTAGATGCTCTTATAAGAAACTATATTTTAATAAATTTTGTGATTGGATAATAAAAAGGGGTGCGCATACGATTTTTTTAGGGGTGCAGATGTCGCCTGTCTTTGAATAACCCCTGGTCACGAACAGTCCAATACCAATGTCAGGTTGAAATTTTCAACAGGGTTTCCGTTCTTGAATGTCCCGAGATGCTGGGTCATATCATAAATGCACGACCTTCTTTGCCGAAAAATAAATAATAGATAAATAAATTCGAAAAAAATAAATAAATAAGTAAATAAATGCATGAGTTGGACGGTACACTTCCGTGTTTGTCTCGGGTAGTTGTCAAGGCTGGGAGCGGCAGATAGTATAACGAGGATTTTCCTGTTAGTGTTAGGTCTGGGCCTGGGCCGCGTGGCCCGTGTTGATTGCACATAATAGACCTGCTTGACACCTATTTGCAGAAACATGCTACGTGATCGTTTCGTTTGAGGTGTAGTTTGGTGCACGGAACAAGATTGAATAATTTATATGGGATTAAATTTGATTGAATTTGATGAAACCAGATTGGATGTTATCTCATTTTTGGTTAAAGTATAATAGAATTAAAAATAACGGGTATAAAATTGAATTTTAAAGCAATTTTTCAAGAATTTTTCACAAATTTCATAAATTCCACCGATATTTGGATTAAAAATGATGGTCGGACCACCATCCCTTACCTCCTCCACCACCACCCTCCTCCATTTGCCATCGATGATGCCGAAGAATATGGCGATCGACGGTGGCAAAGATATCGAAGAACTGGGTGATCAACGGTGACGAAGATGTGAAGAAGCTGGATGATCGGGGATGGCAAAGAAAATGTCGAAGATGTTAAAGAAGATGGTAACGATGCCAAAAAAGATATGTATCGGCAACGGTAAGCGTGGAAGGGCGTGTTGGAGATGAACCGAAATGAGAGAAAGGCGAGGGTGAAGGAGAATCAGTATTAGCGTGTGGAGGGAGAAAGAGAGGGAGGCGATGGAGGTGAACGGAGTCGACAGTGCCAAGGCTATAGCTGGAGGAGAAGAAGCAAGCGACTGAGAGTATTTTAACCCATCGAGCAGATGAGTTGGATTTATCTCAAACTAATGAGATAAAATCAGCAATTGATTAATTTAATGAAAGGTGATGACGTGCACCAAACGTGAGTTTGGACCAAAAAAACTATTATCCCAGTCCTAACCCGCACAACAAATTCAGCCTAAAAGTAGGATGAACTCATAAATTTTCTAGCAATTTGTCGTTGTGCCACATAGCACGGACACTACTGCATTTGTTAAGTTCTCAGGCCCAAATTTTCATTACCCAATCTATATGTTAGGGTCCGTGGTGCACTTTAAGATATAGGACCCTTGCAATTGGCACCTTACCATTGTTATCTTGAGACCCGTTTTATGATAATTATATCCAATAATTGCGGAACATTTTCTATTAAATAAAATGGATACTAAGATAACATTAGTGAGGCGTCAATGACATTGGCCTAGATCTAGAGTGTAGACGATATGTAGGTACGGTATATCCTCATGGGCTAAAATCCATGGCCCAAAATGCATGGGCCACTTAATGGCTATAGTTTGATGTGTTGTGATGAGCCCAAATCAAGTTTGTTTTCAAGGAATATTGGTCAAAATCATTTTGATTCATAAATTTTATTAAATGATCAAATTTTTAACTATATTTTAAAAAATGATCAAATCATTTTTAACATTTTAAAAAATCATCAAATTAGTCATTCCTGTCAATCAACTAACGGTCAAAACTAATGGAAAACGTTGAAAATACTCATTTATCATTGGATTATGTTAAATCAATCCTTTGACTTATTTACCCTTGAACTCTGTCAAATCATTTTTAACGTTTCTAAAAAGTGTCAACTTAGTCCTTCCTATTAGTCAACTAACGGAAAACATGAAAATACTCATTTACCCTTGAACTCTGTTAAAACAGATAAAAGACTGTTATACCTCCATCCATAATTAAATATTACAATCATATTTAATGACAAAAACATCTCCTTATGGTTTTTAAATATCCTCTTATGGTTTTTTACGTAATTACAATAATATTACTTGATTTTTTTGAAATGTTATTTGGACACCCATAAGATTAAAAAAAAAAAAAACTTTAAAAAATAAATTTAATTTAAAATCTAAGTTTGACCATCGGTTAACTGATAGAAATAACCAATTCAATACTTTTTTGAAACATTAGGGATGATTTGATCATATTCTAAAATATAGCTAAAATTTTGATTATTCTCCAAAACTTAAGAATCAAAATTATTTTTACCCTATATTTTGTCATAATCATCGAGAACTTATTTGTTTATTTATTTATTGCCCTTTCTATTGATGTTTGTTTGAGAATAGAAATATATAAAATTTAATTTTAAGATCAACAACCACTTCGAGTTGTTTCTCAATTATTTATAGTCCTTTGATAGTGTTGACAGATGCTTTGAAAAGCAAGAAAGTATTGTATCGCGTTTTAATTCTTGTCAACTTGTTTCCAATTAGTTGAGTAGAATTTTCCGATACGATATTTCTTCCACAAAAGTCTTTTGGTGCCAATGTTATCCTCCGTTTTGGGGTCTTTGGTCAATTTTGTTGTTCTCGCTTCATAAGTGAAGTTAGTTGAACTACAATAACTGAGCATGTCTCCTATTAGCAGGTGTGGTTATCTATCCCCATTCACTTTAATTTTAAGAATTTAAGTTCGACTAAATGTATTTTTCTTTATCGTAAGAGTAGTTTTCTCTTTACTATGAATTCTAATTACATTATTAGTGATTGATTTTAATAAGCTTCAAGATAATTCTAACTTATTTAATATCGGCTTTTAATATATATACATATATAATTTACCCAACCTTATATTTAAGTTAAATTAACATGATGACAAACTCCTAATGTTTCTATTAATAAGATAGTAGATTTATATCATATGTATACTTCTCTTGATCTACCAATCTATAAAAATTTAAAAAGTAAATAAAATAAAAAGCCTCTCATGCCCATGAGTCATGGACATTACAACATAGAAAATTGTACTACACATTATTTGAATTTATTCATTTTTCAGCAATTATATTTTAAAATATAGTTTACAGTATAATGATTCAAATATAATATACTGTCACAATGAAAGAATACTTTTTACTATAAAATTACATTGAGTTATAATAGAATTCATAACTATAACCCGTCCTTGTTAATTTAGATTCTCACTTCATATAATTTATATCAACCCTTGGATTACACAATGACACAATCTTGTAGTTCTTAATAAATCTATCAAAATTATATATATTTTTTTTCTAAAAGTTGTCAATACCAACAAGCCTAAGCTATAAAGTTTTTGAATTTATGTAAAGGACTTGTAACCAAATATTAGGTGCAAAACGTTTCGAAAGGTACAGTTTACACCTAACTATCATAGTAATTTTTATTTTTATCCTTTACTTCCTAAAGGACCATGCCCATAAAATAATTCACAATATTAATTAGGTGCTAAGGTTCAACAATTTGGGTTAAAGTCCAAGTTTCAAGTCCAAGACTTCTTGACGGGACGCGTTTTATTTGAACCTATCATGAATGGTAACTATATCTTCTAGGATTTTCAAATGAGTAGACATTGAAGAAGCATTTGTTGCCTACATCTGAGTAATTCAGTCCAGATTGAATTTCCATAGCAGACACGAAGTTAGGTTTGTTGGGCATTGACTTTACAATCATGGTCTCTAAATTCTCGTATCCAATCCAAATACTAGTTTTTAGTTATTAATTTATTTGGCAACATTGTTACTGTCAACGATTTATGGAAAGATATGTCAGAAAACCATATCGAATGCTTTGATTCCTTATGTTCCCACCAACCACTAAACCACGATCATTTAAACAATTGCATGGACACTTGATTCCATTTTTTCATTTTAAATACATACTTGCAGCTTCAAATATTATTTAACAATATCGTATAATAATTTTTTTTTTCAAACAATAAGAAATTGAAAGTTAAAATCGGTTCCCGTATTTTTAATATTTAAACGGTAAATTCATTCGGATTTAAATTTATTTAGTATTTGTACAAAGCATAAAAAAGTATTTGGCAGTTTTTGTATAAACTAAGTCTAAATAAATTACCAAAACACATCACGAGGTTTTGCACATTTTACATATACGAACTTGAATTTCTTAACCAATGTGTTTAATTTAGTTTGATGCATACTTTTAAACATCCATGCTTCATTAATACACAGCCCAACCAAGAATATATTCCTTTTTTTTTTTTTCATCTATGCGATATAAATAATACTGCATTGGTTTGATTACACTATTTATTGTGACTGTAGAAACATCATCAATTTCTTATTAGGTAATAAACAAACTGATGTCTCTTTCCCATAATGGTGAATGAAAATATGTCTTCCACAAATACATTAAAAAAAAAAAATCTTAAAATCTTTAAAATTTCAATAAATCTGCACAAATAATTGAAAATATAATACACAATTTTAAATTTACACAAATTGTGAAATTTCCGATATTTGTCAACCATAAGATGTGCCATTGCAACACGCATCTAGATATTAAGACATAACAAGAAGACGCGTAAGAAGTAAAGAATAAAATTCCTCCTATGATTAAGCTAAGTTGACAGAAGACGAAAAAAATGACCAATCATAGTGTTAACACGTCAAATCGGAAAATCAACACACAACAACATGAAAAATGGGGTACAAACGTCACGACAACGATCGGAAGAGTAAATTAAAATTTAACCACTCATAAATAAAATATTTACAGATGAAATAAAATTTTTCATTTTATTACAATTTAGTTATCCGCTGTTACAGAATCACTATTAAATTTGATAATAAATAATATAAATATAACTAAAATGCCAAAATATCCACACAATTTGTTTTAAAAAATGAAAATAAATTTAAAAATAATTTTAAAAATTTAAATAAAAAACTAAAAAAAATAAACGTTGACCACCAACCACTCACTGCATTATTTTCATCTCCTTTTCCCATCAACCATAGTCATCGTCTCTCTCTATCTATCAACCACAGTCACCGTCTCTCTCTCCTCTATCTATCTATCTATCTATCTCTCACTTCTTCATTTTCCATTTTTTCTTCTTCTTGTTTTCTTTTCTTCTCTTCTTTTTCTTTTTCTCAAACCTAGATGAACCCAGATGAATCACCTTCATTTGGGTACGTTGATTCGAACCCAGGTGAACACATGAGTTCGAATCAATGAACCTAAATAGAGGTTTATCAAGGTTCATCGGTTTGAACTAGAATAAAGTTTCACCTTAGGGTTCCAATTGACGAACCCTGATAAACTTTCATCTGTGTCCGTCGATTCAAACTCAGATATATATATTTAAGTTTGAATGATGAGTTTGGGTTTTATATAGATTTTGATGATTTTCATCTGGGTTTGATGATTTTTGATGATTTTGATGGTGGTGGCTGGGTAGGTTTCTGCATGTTAAAGGTGGATGTCGATGGGTATGGTGGATGTTCGATGTTGGTGGTCGCCCAGGTATGGTGGGTGATTTTGATTCTTTTTTCAATGTTTTTTATTTTTATTTTTTTCAATTTATATTGTTATGCAGATGAATGAAGATGTATTTTGTTTTTCATTTTGTTGAGCTCATTTTGAGTGAGATGGATGAAGATTGATTTTGTTTTTGATTTTGTTGAGCTGATTTTCTTATTTTAGATTGAAGATAGATGTTTTTTTTCCCCTAATTAAATATAAATTTCCTTTTTATTTTTGGGTAGGGGAGGGAAGAGGGGGGGGGGGGGGGGGGGGGGGGGCCGTTTCCATTCTTTTACAATTTTTAATTTAACTTTTTGGTTTTATTTTATTATTATTATTATTATTATTATTATTATTATTATTATGTTTCAAATGAATTTTCACAATTCATCTCAAGATGAACAGTGAAGATTTAATTTTTTTTATTTAATTATTTAAGGGATAATTTTAAAAAATCTATTGTAGTATACAAAAATGTCTATTTTGTTATATATGATTTTATTTTTATCCAAAATTTCTCATAACATTAATAAAAACACTGAAAATACTCCCTTTAGGCATGTGAAAGGACGATAATACCCCTCACGACCATAAATTCTATTAAATTGACTTGGTTGACCGTTTAACTTTAAGAGTAAAAACAAAAATACGATAAAAATTAATTAAAATAAATTAATAAAGATATAATTTTTTTTAGAAACATAAAAATATAATATTAAAATTGAAAGTAAATAAACTTTTAAAATATAATACTATAATACTAAAATTAGTTAAATAAATTTGAAAGAAAAAATTAATAAAATAAAATAAATAAAATAATATTATAATTACAAAATTAAAATAAGAAAACCAAAAACTAAACTAGATTATTTAAAAAAACAGAAAACTGGAAACTCAATTATGTTTTCTTCATCTTCTTCTTCTCCTTATTGTCGTCGTCACCCATCTTCACTTGTCTTCTTCTTCTTCTTTTTTTTTTTTTTCTTCTCTTATTCCATTGATCTCATCGTCGCCACTACCCATTTCTACTGCTAATGGCTATGGCACACCCATTTCACCATCATCGAGTCGACATACTCCCCTTTCACAACCAGACCTCACGGTCTCCTCACTCATTCTCATTCCCTCACCGGGTTGCCATCATTCTCCATAATCTCTCCTTGCCATCGCCGGTCCCTCACTCGGACGACTCTTTCTTTCTTACTCTTCCCTTGCCAGCCATCACTCAGATGCACTCTCTCCCTTTCGCTCCTTCTTCGCCATGCTTCTCTTTGTTGGTGGTTGGCTGGTTGTGGTGTCATGCTTCTCCTTGGTTGATTTTGGTTGTTGATTTTGGATTATTTTGATTTTGATTGGTAATTGTGTTCATAATTGATAATAATGGTGTTGATGATCGATGATAGATGATTGGGTTAATATGAGAGATTTTTTTGGCGGTTAATGATAACTAGGTTTCTAGAAAATGAAAATCTAAAATTTTTGGAGTTTCTAAAAAGAAAATCTAGGGAGAGAGAAACAAGAGAGGAGGGGAGAGAGAGAGAGAGAGAGAGGGGGGGGGGGGGGGGGGGGGAGGGGGGAGGAGGGGAAGAGGGGAAAATGAGGGGGGAAAGAAGAAAAAGAAAGAGATAATGACCAGCGACGGTGGTTTGATAGAGTCTATGGTTGGTGTGTTGAAAGTTAGTGATGAAGATTGATGATGATGAAGATGGAGGTTGAAGGTTGAAAATGAAGATGATCCATAATTGATAGATCTTTTTTTTTTTAATCATTTTTTATTTTATTTTATTAGTTTATATTTTTTATTTTAAAATATTATTTTATAATTATTTATTTTTTAAATAAAAATGTTTTTATCAAGGTTGAAATTGTCTTTCTACAAATTTTCAAACTTTTCTGTCAACTTAATAACAGTAGGGGGAAATTTGAACAAAAATGAAACCTAAGTAGTAAAATAGACATTTTTATAAACATAACAAGTTTTTTGGAATTATCCCATTATTTAATTTTTATTTCAAATCATTATCCACCGTCCATGGACGGTGGAGATTTAATTAAAACCAATTTGTTACTTAATTTATTTTAAGGCTTTTAAAATTTGTTTTTGAAAAACTATAAAAAAAAAAAAGTTTAAAAGACAATCCTATATTTCATTTAGTTAACTTTAAGGCCCCGTTTGTGTTGTCGAAATTGGACTAGGTTTAGATTAAATTTTATCCAAACCCATGTTTAATGCAGATGAATGAGGCTAGACAAATTTAACCTATCAGAATTTTATCTCACTGGAATTGAATAAATCTAATCTATTGAAATGGTAGGTTAATTTTCTCCCATTAGACCTCTCTTCTCTCAGTAACCTCAACGTGTTCTTCGATGAAATCATGCTGTCACATTCACGTCCAATTGAACATTGACAACAGCGATCGCATCGTCGCCAAGTCCGACGAGATCGTGTTAGAAATAGTGTTAAAAAATGACGTTGCTCGGCATCAATTTAAAGACAAAGCGAAGATGACGATAGAAAGTGAGAGATATGACTTCACAATGAAGGTGAGGAGTTGTGAAGGCATGAGAGAAAGGGGTTAGATCCGAAACGACGTGTGGCATAGGTGAGGAGTGGTGGAGGGATGATAGAAGGGGGCTTGATGTAGAGGACAAAGGGAGGACAAAGGTGGTGGTTGGTGGTTTTGTGATTTTCTAGCTTCGATAAGTATCTGGAACTGATGAAAAATGATGTAAATTAATATAGCTTTTGTAAAATTTCTAAAAACACTTGAGAAATTTCTTTAAAATCTAAGTTTATACTCCATATTTTTAATCCTATCATATCTTTTATCAAATATAGGATAAGATTTAAATTAATCCAATCCTTTTATGCGCACCAAACAAGGCCTAATAGACTTTGACTAATAGTAGGGGGTTCGTTGTAATAAAACGGAAAACTCGACCTCGTAAATAACATATCTTTGTCTTAAACACCCCCACTTTGGTCCCCTTTTTACGCACTGTTCACTCTGTACACCAAAACCATACAAATATTTATAAATAGCCATCCAAATTCCAAAACCATATATTCTCTCTATTGAAATCAAAACAATTTTTCAAAAAATAAAATAAAATAGAAACGGCACACATAGAGGTCACATGAAGAACCACCAGCACCACCATTTCCACCCCGAGAGGCGGAAGCTTCTTGTCGTGGCGGTGGCCGGACTCGTCGTGGGAGCGGTGGTCATCTCCGGTCTAATCCGGTCTGCCGAGAGCTCGTTCTTCTGTTCTCTGGCTGGCTCCAGGGCCCACGCCATCGCCGAATACTCGGCGACGCCGATCCAGCTCCGCGCCATCGTCCACTACGCGACGACGAAGGTGGTGCCGCAGCAGTCGCTGGCCGAGGTGAGCGTCTCGTTCGACGTCCTCAGAGAAATCTCCCCCTGCAACTTCCTTGTCTTCGGGCTCGGCTTCGACTCCCTGATGTGGACCGCACTCAATCCACGTGGCACCACGCTATTCCTCGAGGAGGACCCGAAGTGGGTCCAGACAGTCCTCAAGGACGCGCCTACCCTCCACGCGCACACCGTCAAATACCGGACGCAGCTTAAGGAGGCCAACGGGCTCCTCTCCGCCTACAAATCGGAGCCGCTCTGCTCGCCGCAGAAGGCGGTCCTACGTGGCAACGACCAATGCAAGCTGGCTCTGGAGAGCCTACCCGACGAGGTCTACGAGAAGGAGTGGGACATGATAATGATCGATGCGCCGCGTGGTTACTTCCCGGAAGCGCCGGGGAGGATGGCAGCGATATTCTCAGCGGCGGTGATGGCAAGGCGGAGGAAAGGATCCGGTGTGACACACGTGTTCCTGCACGATGTTGATCGGAGGGTCGAGAAGGCTTTCGCGTATGAGTTTCTCTGTAGAAAGTACTTGAAGAAAGCTGTTGGCAGACTCTGGCATTTTGAAATACCACCTGCGTCGAATCGAACAAGTGTCGCCGACCACCTCGATAGCTTCTGCTGAGTTTGCGGTTATCGGCCCTGCTCTTTTTTTTTTGAAACTGTTGCTCTTTTTTGTTTTTATTTTTATTAAAAAATACAAAAGGATTATGGATGGTATTATTATAAATAATAATATATTTAGTGAGTTGGATTCTGTTTGCGTGTTTGAATAATGTTTGATATTCTATATATATTCAAAGAGTGAGTAGTAGTGTCAGTGCGAGCTGGTGGTTGGAGGCGTACGTGGCGGTGGTGTATTGGATTTGTCGGTGTAAATACTAGAAATATGGATGTTTCGCCGGTGAACAACTGACGTAGCTAAAATGCGCTGACTTCTTCGCAAATCACGGAGGTGTTGTTTTGCACTGCAATCTGACCGAGTTAAATTCAACGGTTACACACACACTCTCTCTGACTTTACGTTTCACTGTGATGAATTTATTGATTTCTAGATTTTTTTTTCCTACTAAATATGGATGCTCTTAAAATATTTTAGAATTAAAATGAGCATTAATTCAATCCAATAGTAAGTTAGATTTGAATGGTTTCCAAGGTAAGTAATATCTAATGAAAAGTATACAAGTGTAAAAGAATTGAAATTGATTGGATTAAAAAATTATTATTTCATGTGGTTACATTTGGTATTTGGATTAAATTGAAATTGATTGGATTACAAAATTATTATTTTATGTGTGATAGAATTTAAGATTGAATTAAAATTGTATCATATTATAGATTAAAGATTGGATAAGATTATAATTAGTTTAAATATTTTATAATATATTTAAAATTAATTTACTTTTTAAAAAAATGGGAAAAAAAAATATAAATCTATTAGATTGCAAGGAGATTCAATCTGATGAATCTTTACTATCATAAACATCATCAATAACTCATTGCATTTTCGTCAACAATCTAGTTCATTAACATTGTAATCTTTCACATCAACATCATTAACAACATCAAAATATAAACTTTGAAAAGAAAAGAAAAGAAAAGAAAACAGGAGGATATGCCTTTGAACCCAAACTCATTAAAACCGAAAAAAAAAAAAAAAAAAAAGGGAAGAAGATAGAGAGCGTTGATATTTTCATGGAGGTGTAATAAGGAAACAATGAAATATGAGAGAAAGAGAGATAGATGGAGGTTTAAGAGAAGAGAAAGAAGATGGAAAATAAGAAATATCATTTCCACCAAACCTTATAATTTTGGTTGGGAATAAAGATCCCCAAATGATTGGAAAATGAGAGGGATTGAAATATTTTAAATCTCAAACTCATTGCTCTCTTTTTGTTCTCCAAACACAATATTTGAGAGTTTGAGATATTTTAAATTTTAAACTCACTCTTCTTTCGATGTGCCAAACATACCTGAGTGTTTTGTTGTTTAAAAGATATGTTGATGTTTTGATGGTAAAATTATATATTCTTGTGTCTGAAGTATAGATTAATGGCTTTTAGAAATTTTGTTTAAATTCATATAAGTTGTCAACCGTTATAAATTTTAATATTATGTGATAATTTATATGGTATTAACAGCGAGCAAAAATTCTTGTTATATATTTTTTTTTGTTTATTTTAATAATTTAGTGATATATTAATATAAAAAATAATGAATGATCAAAATTATTTTATTTTATTTTAAATATATTATTTAAACTTACATCCCTTTCATAAAAGATTTTAAAAATAATAAGATTGGCGGATAATCTTGACTCATTGTCATTACCCACCATCAAGGATAGAAAAGTCTCTTTATGCATTTTATCTCTCTTGACAATCAGTTAACTAACGGTTTAAATTTTTTAAAAGAATTTTGAAAACTTTAAGGGTGAAAAAAATTGTTTCCCAAATAGCTTTAGAAGTATGATAATTTTTTATACTTTAAAGATTAAAATGAAGTTTTTTCTAAAATTAATTGATTTGTAAATAGTCGTGTGTTGATGTCATTTGTCCTTACAAACAAATCATGCGATCAGGTAGTAAATGACAGAGGAAGGATAAATTACTTGTTACATGATACGTTATTTATGTTGACTTCCGGGTTTGTCTTTCTTTTGAATAATATTGTTGTTTGTAAAAGTACACTTCAAATTTGATTAGTTCTTAAAAATAATCCTTTATCAGTGACTTTAGATATATAATTTTAAAGTAGTGGGAAAATTTATATTTTTACAAGGAGAGATATTTGTTCTTTCAACAAAAAAGAAGAAAAAAGGAGAGATATTTATTTTTATGATAATTAAATAAAACTTCTAATAATATTAAATAGTTGTCGTAGATATAAAAATAATATTAGATTTTTTAAAGTTTTTATTTAAATTTATATCTAAATAATATAATATATGAAACTTTTTAAAATTTTTATATAAATTCATATTTAAATAACATAATATATAGATTGTCAATATATTATAAATCATGATATGATTAAAAAATACAGTACGAAAGCGTTAACATTTTGTCATAAATATATAGAAAAAGCACATTACTATACATAAATACATGAGCAATTAGATTTATAAATCTCAAATATACTAATGTTTTCATTTGAATAAAAAATGTAGTAATGTTTCTGATTAATAATTGAAATTTAGGTCGTTTATTTATTGGAGGGAATACCGATCTATCATAATAATAAATTGTGGTTTTACGTTTTTTTCAAAAAGGAATTGTACTTTAATGTAGTATCCTTTAAATTCAAATTCAGCCTAGCAAACCAATCAATCACTTCAAGAAATTCAAACTTATATCGAAATGTTAATTATATGGTCACGAAGCAAGAGACGTGCGCAAGAAAGAGAGAGACGCGGCACGAAACGAGAGAATACAGGGAACTTGGCCGTAGTCCTTTTTATTTAAAGGAGGATTTTTGTTCAGGCTTTGTCTGGACAGGTGCCCTCCCTTGGATTGGATACCGTGCCCTACCAAAAGTTGTCTTTTCCTTTCCGACTTGCTGTAATCTATTTTTGAATTAATTAATAATAGGACATGATCACTTTCTATCACGAACGGCCAGAATTAGTTTATTGGTAAGAACTGGACCAGAGTTACTTTATTTATTTATTTTTTAAATACGTACCACAGTTACTCACTTTCTACCATTAATGTTCTTACCTTCCTGGGTTGAAAACTTGAAATGCAATTGGTGAGTCAGAGAGAACTCAGAACTTTGTCTGACAGACTGACACTTTGTTTGACGTGGGTTTTCGGCTCCATTATCGTCGCGGCCTTGGGGCTTTTTGTTTGGGCTTTTGGAACACTTGATTTTGGGCCCAGTAGGTCATTAGGTGTATTCCACTAAAAGCCTGATTCTAAATGCACTTTCATCTATGTTTACAGTCACCATTTTTGTGGATTGAAAGCAGTCATCACATGAGATTGTGGTTCTCTTGCAAGCTAATAATAGCTACATGAAATATCACAAAACTTTGATGAAGAGAAGACATTCAGAGGCATTAATAAGTCGATCAATTTAGACCTCTTTATATTTCACGTCGCTCTTAACCAAATGGACCTAAACTTCCTCATCTAAATTTTACTCCTTGATATACATTGAATATACATTAAACCAATGACCGATCATTATTTTCTACAAAGTAAAACAACGTGAAAAGGAACATATAAAATACGATAGAAACTAGGATTATTAAGAATGCAAATTCTAGACTCACCAAAGAAACAGAGATGTCATTTGGTTGCTGGCGCAGTTGGCGCCAGCAACCAAAACCCGTGCCTCCCTTTGCAAGAAGGCACGGGTTCGACACCCGGTATACTCCCTCTATATATAATAAAATAATATTATAATAATATAATTAATATTATATAATATAATATAATATAATATAATTCTTAATCTCTGGATTTATTCCAGATACCATTATTGTATTCAAAAAAAAAAAAAAAAAAAAAAAAGAAACAGAGATGAATTCCTGACATACCAGAGCAAGTACAAAGTTGTGAATCATACAAACTAAGGAGATTTATTATATAAGACCAACACCTTTGCCAAGAATATGTATGCTAAGCCTAGGCAGAAGATGAAGAAGCATCAAATGATTTTCTTCTGACCAAGAGACATGTAATCTTTGATGGCTGATTATGAACATTGTCAAGTGTACACAACACAAAATCAGGTCTGTGCAGAGCCAGCGCCAGCCGGTCTTCTCCAGAAACCAACCCTGTGGCATCAAGCAGAACGTGCCAGGAATTTCTATGAGCCTCAGAGATCCAATGCAAGGAGTATCTAGTCTCATTGACAACCACAGGATATGAGAAAAGTCCTTTTGGTGTGTACTTGCACTTCCTTCTGAAATTCTGACTAAGTTGTGACCCTTTGATCCTCAAATCCAACCAAGTCTCTGGAGCTGAAATGACCTTTGATTCTCTCTGGGTTGCAAACCCCTTGATGAAATCACACTCTTCACAGATAATGGTCAAGTAGTAGTTCCCTCTGAAGAAAGGGTAGCTCTCTCCTATCATCAGCATAGCTTCTTTGTAGTTTGGCATGAAAACGACCAGGTACTCATCTTCACTAAGTCCACAATGGTTCAATGCCCGGTTTCGTGCCTGGATTTCCGGTATCGAAATGAAATTGCCTTGAAATGATGTTTTCTTGGAGAGAATATCCAGCAGCCTAGAATTCTCCAACTGGGTTCTGTCAAGATCATAAAGGTGATAATTGATATATGATGGAGACGATGAGTCTGATCTGGAGCCAACACCACTCTTTGGAGACCTGCGCTTCTCTTCAGGAGTGGTCGCCGAGGAAGAAGATTCTTCATTGATACGAAGACTCTCAAGACCAATTTCCTTGTCTCCAACTTGTTCAATAAGTCCATTGCAATACTGTGGATACTTTGCAAAAACGTACTGCTCCACGTATTGCATTTCGCTTGGCGTTATTGGGCCAGACCATCGCAGATCAAGGCCATGATGCAACGTTGATATGGCTTCAGCTACCAAGTGAGCTGGAATCACCGTATGTGTCTTCTGTTCAACAAGCATATATTAGTCAAAATTACCATGTTAATGCCTAATATCACATAAAACAAAAATATTACACGTGTTTGACATTAGAAATCTTGTAACAAAAGGTACCCTTAATCCAATAATCCACAAATATGTATAGAAACGGCCATCAAAATTGAGATAAAACGAAAGAGCTTGCCTTGATTATCATGCTGGTTGGTCTGCTATTTTGAATGGGTGATCTGGGGATCGAGGCCAGAGATGATTCTTCAAATTGTTGTTCAGTCATATGCTATTTTCGTACAAATTTAATACCACTCATATCAGAATTTTTTAAAGCAATGTAGCTTCTTATATCAGAAAACAAAGAGACAGAGACAGAAAAGAAAAAATACCTTGGATTCTCCGTGGAGAATGACCTTTTCTTCAAAACTTCCCAACATGTTTAAACTTGTTAGACAAACTAATGGAGGCTGAAGTGAGATCCTGATTGCCAAAAGCTAGTGAGCAGAGAAGAAAGAAGACCAAACAAGGCCAGAAAACAATAGCTATAAAGGTTGGAGTTTGAAGACCAGCTTATGTCATGCAATTGGACCAGAATTTTTGTATTAAAGAAACTAAAAGCTTGGAGACAAAGAGTGCAATGCTCACACATGACGACAGCACTGTCCCGCAACATGGAACTATGAGATGTTCTATTAGGGTAATCAATGTAGTTGTGCTTAAATTAATTGACATTATTATAATTAGGTTGAGCAACCTGTTTGGATCGAGAATCTGCGCAGCAACTTGCAAAGAGAGAGACATCGTTATGGATGGAATTTACGTTTCAACATCCTTTTGCTCATAGTCTTGTGATTCATATCACACATTCAATTTGAAAACGAATTTACAAAGAGAGTGTTGTTTTGCTTTTTCATATAAATAATTATTTATCTTTGTAGATTTCCATAAATCTCTAATCCATTTGATATTAGATTTCAGAAAAAAATGTTCCAAGTGAGTCCTCAATAATTTCACTTTAAATGATTGAGTGGAGTTTGGCTTATTATCCTTTGATGGTCAAATTTTGTCAGTATTTTAACTGACCTTCTATAATTATTGATTTGAAGTACGCGTTTATCAACTCAAGTTGCAGATATAAAAACCGTAACAACTCGAGCAATAATTTCAATTGCAGACGCTATGTATTAAGTCACCAATTAATATTTAAAATATTAAAAAGAGATGGTGACATCTTGAGCATTTTAGGACGTACACAAATATTGTGAGTTATTCGGGTGGTATGGTTCTTGAAAAAGAAGATTGGGAATATTTGGAATCTTTTTGGCGGAGTTCCTACGGACCTTGTTATTAAGTCAGCCCATGACTCATTATATTTGAAAAGCGATGAATCAGATGATGCCTTTGATTGCACCCGTTACCGAATTGGATTGCAATAAATTATATTATAATTTAGGAATTTTTTTAACAATGTGCCAACATGAAGTCATGGTCTAGGTTTCTCTTTCTACCTACAGTGGAGAAGGTCCTATAAAAAAAGGACACTGTTCTCATATTGCAATTATGCCTGCAACATAAATCCATATAATAAAATTCTATCATATTTGGTCATCTATATGTTTGTGTTGCACATTAGTTGTTTGAAAATTTTGCATATTTTGAGTTTTTTGTTTCAAACTTCAAACAACACTATCATTGAGAGGGCATTTGGTCTAGTGGCATGATTCTCACTTAGGGTGCGAGAGGTCCCGAGTTCAATTCTCGGAATGCCCCTAAATCTTACACTTTTATTTATATTAGTCAAACCTATGCCAATTTACTAATACAAATTATGTGTTAGAAATTATTGCTTACAAATGCAAAAGGGCATGGGCATTTGGTCAAGTGGTATGATTCTCGCTTAGGATACGAGAGGTCTTGAGTTCAATTCTCGGAATGCCCCTCAAGTTCTATGTTTTGATTTATACATTTTGTGACACTAATGAGTAACTTGAATTCAAGACTCTTGCCTAATAATTGTTAACTATTAGAACAACTCATGTATTAGGAATCATGTAAATCTAAATTAGCTGATACCCGCAATTCTTATTACAAATTCTATACACAATAATTGCATACAATGATGTAATATACTTGTCTCAATGCTTGTATGCATGTGTGACTAAATGATTGAATAGCTTATTAAAACATTTTGTTAGATATATCAGGCTATGGCCTTATGGGCATTTTAAGTTCAACGAGTCTATTCTTTGAAAAAAAGAAAAATAAGTTCAATGGGCCTTTACCTCGTTTGGCTGTTTCCTGATTCAAAGATAGTGTTTTTAGGTTTCGTGCAAATCGTCAGTTATAAGGAGTTGCAATGCGCCGCATGGCGGCACAAGCTTAATACAACTACTCCTCAAGCGACAGCCACCAATGATAACTTCATATAGTCATGCATTTGGAATTTTGTTTAAATAGCATCTCACGGAAAAATTTTCAACAACTACCGCTCAACATCTACATCTACATTATTTCAATATTCTCAGTAAAAGAACACATGTATATAATATGTCCTCAAACAATATGACAATTATGTCTCTTGTCAAAAGCCTATTGACAAATAATATAGATACTGACTATCAATAATCTGACAATTATATTCTATGATAAATGAAAATTCAAAGTTTACCACTAACAGAATAGCCCCAAATCATGCATATATAAACTACAAAATGCGAAACTATGCTGTGGAGGAATTTTAACCTGATGCATCAACATCATAAAGCAAACAAATACTGATTTAAGCTATGGTCGTTACTGCACAACTCATTTTAAAGTCCAATAACATCATCTAATTGTCCTCAACCAAATCATTCTACGGCTGGGTGGACTTTTCCAACTCTTTCCTTTTTTTTTATGTAATCTTGCTCAAAACAACTGCATCCTCCTTTTTTTCCTTTTTAAGAACAACAAAATTGACAAACAAAAATATTTTCACAAGATCAATATGGTAATGGTCCACAAACCAAGATATTCAATTACAACAAAAACAAGGTCATTTGCTGTCCATGTAATTAACACATCAATATGATATCCATCAGGATCAGATTGAAAATAAATAAATTTTGACTATATGCTATAATAATCTCATGGAATAATCAAAGAACAGAAATGGAACTAAGAAAAGAAACAGTGGTGTAAACAGAGGGCCATGAAGAGGGAAAAGTAAAATCATACATACTAAGATCATCAGCATCTGTACAACAAGAATGAAATCACACTACAAAAAGTATTTCATCCGTTCATCTCTCCTCATGGCGTTGTATACAGCTTGTACCTGTACAAAAATGTTCCAGTTGTGATTAGCCTAGTGACTCCAGATAATTGATACTGTATATGTGTGTGCGAGTGTGTGCACACATGGAAGAGAGAGAGGATGAAGAGAGAGAGAGAGAGAGAGAGAGACCTGTTCACTGGAACTAACTTGAATTGGACCAATGTTGACAGACACATATTTGCCCCTCGATGATAATTTCTGCCTCACGCGACCCTATTATCAACATGGTAGATTTAATTAGATTTTTATTTCCACTTCATTTTCTGGTTAGTGATGTACAAACAAATGCTACAAATCTGTGGTAAAAAATGTACCAGCAACTAACTGAATCTTAGTCTGTAACTTTTGAGAGTAAAACAATGCCACCATGAAGTAAGATAATCATCTCTTCAACAATAAGTAAAGTTCTCATCCACAGCACACATCCTTAGATCATAATTTCCACCATAAATCAGCACCAATTTTATTCATTAGAATCACAAACAGGTCAACATCAATAAATTTGCACATTTATTAAGATCTACTTCCAAAGAATACCAAGTCTGCGGCAGAAGTTCTAAATTTCCACCTTAAAAGTAATTATCAAAAGGTTAGATATGTCATATGCTCTTCCATGAGCCAAATACGGTTGATGGTTATCCATCATCTCTGGGCACAGACACTCCTAGATTCTCTATGCTTTGCAGATTTCTAAAATCAATCTTCCATCATCTATTAACCAAAGTCACAAAATGCTGCTTGCTTCAACCATGTTATCTTAAAAAATTATAATCTGGTTGTCCTCTTCTTGTAATGTAAAACACAGTTAATATCATGTGTTATTATATAAATTCCAATCTGTTTCATTGACAAGCTCTAGTTAGTTGGTAATCACAGACACAACTAACATTCTCAGAATATCCTACTTTGGACCTTAATCAACATCCATCATTATTCATTCATCTCAGACGGTACTTATCCACTATTCTCAGAATATCCAGCTTTCATTACTTTAACTAGCTCTTATCCAAAAATCAGGGACAGACATTATTACCTTCAAAATCCCAATAAGGTCCATTCTTTCTGAAAAATGAAATGCTAATAAAATTCTACCGGGAAGTTAAACATACCAATCAAACAATTAGATAAGTGATGACAACAACAGTGTAACCATGAAAATACAAAAATGCAGTCACCAAATCGTCACTTCAAAATTCTATCTATCACATATAAATGCTTCGAAAACTAAATTACTTCATCAATCAATCGATCGCAACACTAACAAAGAACATACCTCAGGAATAGGCTGCTGGATGACAGATTCAACAGCAATGACCATAGCCTGCACAAAATCGTCACCACCAGTTCCAATTGCTGTAAACCCTCTGACTGTTGGGTATGAATTAACCTACAACAATATCACCATTACGACAAAACAATGTTGACAATAATAAAAACCAATTACAAATCCCAAACCCAAATGCAACAACTGGCTAGACTAGGCTTCATTTACTTTAAACTTGTTCAAAACAATTATTAGTATATACCTTCTGATCCAAAGCAAGCCACTCATTCGTAGAATCATCAGCTACGGTACCTCCAATGACCACATTTGTCGTCTGTCCAACCCTCCCTTCCGTCTTTGAAACCTCTATTTAATCCAATAAACAACACACTCCCATTCAATGAGCAAATAACATACCAATCAAAGACCATTCAACATAACACATCAAAAACAAGCACACAACTATTCAAAATCCTAAATTATTTACGAATTTGCCACGTGTATAAAAAATGAAGCTCAAACACAAAATAATTAAATAGAGGATGACGAGAGGCAATAACCTGAAATGGCTTTGAGAACAGCCTCCTGTGGCGGTCCTTGCTCGAGGTCTTCGTCGTGAGACTGTTGGTGGTCGTTGTGCGAGCAATTGAGTTGAGTCCGGTTGATTGCAGAGTAAAAATCTCGAGTTGCCCTAATTCCTCGATAACAATCGCAACTCAAGCTGGACTTCGACGGAGATCCGACGGTCCTCAATGGAAGAGAAAAGAACAGTCGGTTTTGATGGAGAGGTCTATATGGCTCTGTCAAGAACACGCAACGCAACACCGTCCTGCACGCCATTTTTTCCAGTTCGATGAAAGATGATAGTTTCTGTTATTGAAATGTTGTTGTGTGTTTCCAAGTATTTATAAGATTATATCCATTTTGAATTAAAGAAGATTTTTTCCTCTCTCGGACGTAATGATACGAGCACTCCATCTGGATTTATCATGATTATTAGTCGAAAAGACAATTTTAGACTTTTAGAAAGCGTGGAAACTGGAAAGTAACCTCCACGTGTAAGACCTTAATAGTCTTTTCCAGTAAAGAGAGTGGAGTGAAAAGAAATTTCAACGTTACTGCCTCTGCTGGTTAACAAATGCGGTTTGGGTTCAACTTTAACCGACTTATCCGCTTACCCAACTTGACCGACCCTAAAAAGCCCCGGTAAAATCCGAACCTCTGAGATTTTGTAACTAAGGCACTCTGATTAGGGATGGTAAAAATACCCGATTCGATCCAAATTCAAAAAAATTTGGTCTATTTAGAGTAGATTTGGAGCAAAAAAAATTGACTTTGGGATGGGTTTGGAGTCAAAAAACTAATCCAATCGGGTTACCGGATCAGTAACGGGACAAACTTTTTTGCCCTGATCTGTCCCATTAACCTGACATATATTACATTTTGGTATTTATGATAATTATATATTACATTTTTAATATTATTTTTACGTAACATTAAAACTTATTAACTTAAATTTTTTTTTCTTTTTTTGGGTTACAGGTTCGTGTTTAAAAACATTGAGATGGATTTTTAGCATGAATTTTTATAATGTTTTCGGTTATTTATTTATTTAGTGTTTTAAATGAAACTTGATTATGTTGTTGCTATTATTTTGGTATTCATGACTATGTAGTATTAATATTTTGGATTGTGTAATAACATTTCAATATAAATGTAGTTAATCTTTTGATATTTGTTGTGTGTGTGTTTTTTTTTTTTTTTACATATTTGTTTTAGTTAAAAATTAAATCGGATCAACGAGTCGGATTTGGGGCAAATCCCTCCAATTGGGTTTGAGTTTGGGATAAAAATTAATGATCCATTTGGGGCAAGGGTTGGGTTTGGAGCATCCCTCAAAAATTTTGGATTGGATTCGAAAAGGATAAAATCCAATCCGATCCGATCCATTGCCATCCCTAACTCTGACTAACTTTTGTACGATTAGCTTCCGGTAGATGGTCCTCAGCAAATCCATTCGCGGTTTGATTTTAACCGACTTGCCCGACTTAATTGAGCAATTAAAAATCGGGTAAAATCCAGTCAGTAACTTTTGTACGACGTCGTTCACGGCTCTAGTATGCTAATGCAGTCTACAGTGTGACTAGACGGCGTCGTTTTGGCAAATCAGAACCTGCACCATCGTCGACAATTGTCGCAAGAGACAATACCTGAAACCTCATTTAGAACCCTATTGGCTCGAGTCATTACCTATTTCTTTGATTTATCGAGATTCGAATCGCCAGATTATCCATATACGTGAAATGTACGGATCCGATAGAGTTTCCGATGACGCCAAGCGAACTGCTTTTAGGCAAGCAGAGAAGAAATACAAGCTATATTACGACGACGCTTTCAAGTCCTCGAAAAAGTATCTCACAGTTACCTTTCCTGTTTTCTGATTCTCGTTCCTTTTTTTTTTTCTTATATTTTATTGTATCGACCCACAAGTTTCAATTTTTCAGGAAGAAACAACCGAAGCAAGTCGATTTATCAGAGGTTTTGGATTTTAAGTCAATTCTAGACTCGTACAAGGAAAGCGCTCAACTTCCTTCTGGAATTTTCGCTCTTCAATGTGGTTTCAACGGTCCAGTTTTCTGCTTGGAAAATCGCCCTGGTATCTTTGTCTTCAATTTTCAGACTTGGTGTGCTGATTATAATGAATGAAAATTCATTGATTGAAATGATACTAGTCACTGTGTTAAATTAGGTGTTGAAATAATGATTGATATATATATATATATATATGCTGTTCGAGAAATTTGATTTGTTTTAGGATTTTTTTTAATTCATGTGATGTGTTTTATTATGATGCAGGGTTTTATTTTATTCCGGGAGCGCTGAGCACGGAAGAACAATGCCGGTGGATAAGGGAGAGCTTGACAAGCTTCCCGCAGCCTCCGAATAGAACCAATCACAATGCTATCTATGGACCTATACATGACTTGTTTATGGCTGCAAAGGAAAAGAAAATTTTGGTTGATGAGGAGAGTTCACCGGCTAGTTTGGATTCTGAAGTTAATTCTTGTATTGGCATTGGAGATGCTCGTAGATGGAAATTTTATGAGGAAAATGCTGCTTCTTTGAGAGCGAAGACATGCAAGTCAATTTCAGCCCCTGTTTTACTGCGGAAGTTGCGGTGGAGTACTCTTGGTCTACAATTTGACTGGTCCAAGGTATATGATCATTGGATGTTTGTTAATTTTGCTATAATGTATTTGTGTTTTCTCATTTTTGTTTTCTATTGATACGTATATGTTAAATTGTGTTCTAATGAATATGCCATATACAAAAGCTCTGAATCTTTGTGTATTGATATATTGGCAGAGAATGTATATTGAGTATGTGCTACATATTTGACAGAGGCAGCTTATTATGTTGTTCTAAATTTACGTTTCATTCATGGTGTAGAGAAACTACGATGTTTCTCTTCCACATAACAAAATTCCAGATGCACTCTGTCAACTGGCTAAAAGGCTAGCTGCACCTTCAATGCCTATTGGAGAAGACTTCCAGCCAGAAGGCGCTATAGTGAACTATTTTGGATCTGGTAGTTATGAGATAAACTTTGTTTATTTTATGTTCTAAATGCTGTTAAATTGCTGTCTGCTTAAAACTTTATTTTGTAACTTGAATTGAAAAGATTCAAATCTTATTGGAAAGTAAACCAATTTATATTTCAAATATGTGTGATATAATGAGGTACAAACCAGGAACCTTTACAATCATTTGACCACTTCATCTGCATGATCAAGGGAGAATCCTTTTACTATGGTCTTTCCTCTTCATTCTATTTTCAGGTGATACACTAGGGGGGCACCTCGATGACATGGAAGCAGATTGGAGCAAACCTATAGTAAGCATGAGGTACTCTCCAATCCTCATCCCTCATGATCTATTTTCTGATTAAAAAGTGAAGAAGAAACGATGAGAGAAGTTAACATCTTTTCGGTATGTGTTCATTTCTTTTCCCCTTCTTCAGTTTAGGTTGCAAAGCAATTTTCCTTTTAGGAGGCAAATCTAGACAGGACCCACCATTAGCAATGTTTCTCCGAAGTGGTGATGCTGTACTTATGGCTGGAGAAGCAAGGGAATGTTTTCATGGTAAGTTCTAACTTTCAAGTACTCCATCTGGGTAATTTGATCATTAGAGTTTGGTTCATATAATCCATTGTGAAATTGTTCATTTTTGTCTAACCTTTAAACTCTTAATTTAAGGAAATGATGTACCAGTTCAACAATTTATATGATGTAGATTGTTAAAACTCCATTTCGATTACCTACCTATTGTTTCTGAAATACCATCCATGCTACCTTTGTATCTTAAGATAACAGTCTAAAATGAAGGCTAAATGACTGATTAGGAGATTCCATCATCTAAGGAAAGGATTTATCATTTATTGTTAAGGGGAGACTAAATTTCTCAGTCAAAAGACATTGAATATTCACCTTTTCAAACTTGCGGAATATTTACCTTAGTATTTTGCTGCAAAGACATCGACTTAAATTTTATTTATTGACTTCACTACGCCTAATGTTTATTTCCTCTGACTAGTGCTGTTTGAATTTCCTATTATTAAATTGTTGATTGAATCAGTTGTCTGAATATTGACTTCTCTACAATATTGCAAGCATCTTCTAGACCGTAACAAGATCACTGTATTGACTTCTCATCTTGCAGGTGTACCTCGAATTTTCACAGACAAAGAAAATGCTGAAACAGCTCCACTTGAATTACAGTTCTCACATGAAGATGATCGTTTTTTCTTAGAATATATCAGAAATTCAAGAATCAACATCAATATCAGACAAGTTTTTTGAGTGTATTGTTCTTTTTCCTCAATATTACATATTTGATTTGGACAATCAAATAAAGAAGTTGCAACCTTTAGAGGTTTGCACCAATTAGAAGACTTGACAGCGTAAGGCGATTAAGACACATAGGCATGTGAAGTAGATACCAATGAATTCACTAACCAAATTGATAGAGACGCCAAAAATAGTGCAAATAGCAGGTGAGAAAAGATCAATCGTCTGCAATTAGATCCATATCGCTGCCAGGAACAGAAGGGGTCAAAGTTTGGTTTGGTTAGAATCATGAACAAATTGATGTTTTTCGAACTTTTTTTTTTCTCATGTACGTCTTTACTCACTTTTTTTCTCATTGTAATCCTTATTTTTGGTAGTTGATGTTGAACCTATTATGTCATATTAGAGGAAACAGACATCGTGTTTTGATAATTCAATTTTGAGATTCCTTTCCACGTTTTTTGACAATTCATGAATGCAGATTCATTTTCGCATGTTTTTAGTGTTTCAATTTTGTTGATGTAGCCTGAGTTTAGACTACAAAATCAGTCAAAGAATTATGATTTTATACCTTTTGAGTATATGCGAAAAAGTCAGTCGTGCACAACTCGAAATGTTTAACTCGGTTTATGACTGAGTTTTATTATTACTTTTTCTACGAATAAAACATAAACAGCACCACATGTTGGACCCAATATCAAAACACAGATCAATGCAACAAATGATTCCATTCTCTTTCTTGTTTCGTCGCTGCAACGACCAATATTACATAGTTACGACCAAATTTATTTTATAATTTGGGCGGCTAGGGTAGAAATGGAAATAATAGCGAAATTGAGATTGTCAATATTCCAGAAGCCAATTCAGTGCAAGTAGGTGGGATGGATTTGGCTTTTCTAACAAGTATCAATAAACAATTGTCACTTATCAATCAATTTATTTGTAGGATTGATATTTTAGACATTTCAACTAAGATTTTTTGAATATATAAATGAATTTAAATTGCTAAAATTTCTCTATTTTCAATCTATTTTTTAATATTTACAACTCAAATGCTAGTTAACCCTTTGTTACTATTTCAACTAATATTTAACTTCTACAAATTTTGGTGCATGCAAATTCAATTTCAACTTTCAAGTTGTGTTATATAATTTAGAGAAATCTTATTAATCAAATTAGTTAGTGAGATGACATATTTTGATTATTTTTTCTTATTATTATTATAAAAACTTAAATTACATTAATTAGTGAAATTAGAAATTTGTAAATCAAATTATAAAGTTAAAATGAAATTACGAAATTATAAGATTGAAAAAGTGTCGACGTGTGGCCCTAGACCATGTTCAACTTCAAACCTTATCAAGTCCAAATCAAGATTGACAATATCTAAAGAAGATGCATTAGTAACCGTAGACCAAAAAACACGATATCCAAAGTTCCACATATGTAAAAGAACCACACAAATGAGAAAACAATGTTGAACTAGAATCTAGAGTAATCCAGTAGAGCAAGCCAGCACTCAATCATGATTCCAAAAGAAGAGGAGTAGAAGAGACACGACAAACACGTTACATACACGCAACCCCAAAAATAAAAAAACATAGTCACTACGCGCCAAAACGAAAGCCCACAACAGTCGTCACAAGCCACCCAAACACTCACGTGTCTACGTGTACAATTCCATCACCACTTTTATATTCTTCTCTTTAAAAACCCAGAAAAACCAAAATAAAACTAACCACTTATATTACTCCAAAAGATCTACTCGTTAGCTTCTTTTTATCTCTGTCTCTCCGTCGAGTACAACTCCGATTTCAATAAAAAAACTCGACATGGGTCCGCTAGTTTTGACTCAGGTGGCGACGGGTCTCAGCGTCTTGGCCGGGGCGGTTCTTGTTAAATCCGTCATGGACCAGAAACCGATGGCCGGTCCGTTTCCTAGGTGTACCAGTTGCAACGGGACTGGTCGGGTCACTTGCATGTGCTCGCGGTGGTCTGATGGAGATGTCGGGTGCAGAACCTGTGCTGGGTCGGGTCGCATGGCGTGTAACAGTTGTGGAGGAACCGGTACGGGTCGACCTATCCCCGTTCAGCTCTCGGTTCGGCCACCTAACCGACCGTCGTGAGCGATTTTTTCTCGGTCGCGACCAATTCTTTTTGGTTGTGTTATAGTTTATTTTTAATTTTAGTCCTGAACTCTCTTCAATTAATATTTTTATATATATATTTTTTGCTTCGAAATTAATATATGTAAGTAATATAAGTCGATGATGAAGATGATAGTTTACGAGAGAGAGACATGGGATTAGTACTAGGTTGTAATGACACTACTCTTCGTATATATCGAGACAAACCTTCAAAGCTTGTCCTTTTAATGTGTTTTTTTATGCTTACATTTTCGTTTATTTATTTTTTTTCTTGTTTATGTACTCTCTGTTTGCCAATAAATAGATAAGTGGGAAAAAAATAATAATAATCATCCATTTTATTTTTTGTTGCTTGAAAATCTTGGTTAATGTTTGTTTGGGTTATTCTAGAGGAGGAATTGAATTCTGTCCTTTCCCAGAAAATAGTTAAGCTGGAATCTAGAGTTTTCAGGTAATTCAATTGTATGTCAGTGCTTACACAATAGCAAGATTTGTTAGAATTGGAAACCTTTCCTTCATTTGGTTGCCAACCATTCCTTGGGTGGATTTTTCTTTCAATCAGATCAGTGTCTGTGAATTTTGATTAATGTATCAGCAGAACATAAAAGTGATTGGTTTTTAGTGAAATCTCTTGAAAGGGAACCCATCTAATTATGGATACACTCAGTGACTTTTATATTTGTGCTGTCCAGCCTTGTCTTTGCTTGCACATTAGCTGGTTTCCAGTTAGTTTTGACTTTTGATTAAGTGAGTTCCATGTAAGAACCACTTTTAGGTGAAAAGTAAAGACATTAAAGGAAAAAGGAAAGCTTAAAAAAAAGCATAGTTTAATAGGAGTAATGTGTGAACACTAAACGCTCCCACCGCCCCCCCCCCCCCCCCCCCCCCCCCAAAAAAAAAAAGAAAAAAGAAAAAAAGGTGATGTGTAATCAACTTGCACATTTCTAGCTGAAATCCTTGTTACAAAGATTTCAATTGTTGTTGAATCGGATGTTTATTGCCACTTTCAACTTTGGATACGTGATTATTGCCATATTGGGTTGGTTTGTGCCACTTAGGAAATTGCATGTTTGTTGATTATTATATTGCATTTAGCTTGAATAAATGATGTCAAGTTGGGAAACTGATGAAACCAATCTAAAGCCAAAATGATACTATGTTTTAGGGGTAGACGTTTTCGGGCTTTGGGTTCGGTTGGATTAAAAATTTCTCAACTCAACTTAGTTTGATTGAGAGATTTTTAACCCGATTCAACCTAATAAATTTTGCAATCCAACCAAATAATAATTGAATTAATTTGAGTTTGGTTGATTTGATTGAATTTAATCCATCACAAAGACATAAAAAATTTAGTTGATAACTTTTATAATCTTAGTAATTTGATTATAAATAAAAAGAATACAAATAAATATTTAATGATTCAAAATAAAAGATTAATCTATCACAAGGGCTATTATTGATTTTCATCCCTAATAAATGTTCTTTTAAAAGAAAGAGAAAATTTTCGATTTAAAATTAGGGATGGACATTTATTCGGTTGGGTTGAAAATTTTTTAATCAAACTCAACCCAATTTAATTTTCAACTCAAATTAATTCAACTCATCTCAATTTTTTGAAGATCCAATCCGATAAAAAGTGGTCAAGTTGAGTTGAGTTTATTGGGTTGTAGTTAAGATGCTCACCCCTACTATGTAGGCTCTTGAGATAGTTCCTTTCTATTAAATTTAAAAGATTGGAGCCTTAAGAAATCTAGCAATCTTCCGTTTCAAATTTGATAGCTACATTCAATACAATTACTACAAGAAAATCTTCACTGAAATAAAAATAAGTTTTCAATAAGATGGATATGCCCCTTTATCATATTTAAGTAATACATCTATTAATGATTAAATAGTATTATATATAATCCTTTTAATAGATCAATCATGAGGATGATGTTGATGATTAAACAGTAGGAGTTTGAATAAATGTTCGTTTGTGTGCTTCAAAGTTTTAAGAATTCAAGGTTTTTTCTCTTGGGAGAAAAGCTCCATTGTAGTAGACAAACGGAAGTGAACAAATAGAATAACCTTGAATTGTAAACGTATTAAATAATGATTTTTCTCAAGTACTGTTTTTTTTTCATGGATCACAGACAGAGTATCAATCTACATCTTATATATTTAGAAGTGCTAAATTTAGTCATAGAAACGAACAAAACAAATTGCTGGAGTCTGAACTCTCGTATGATTGCACGCTTTCTTCCCTGCACTCGTTCCTCCATATGGATGACCGTTAACAACAAACCAAAAAATTAAAAAATTAAAATTACTTTTAGAGAGAAACGGAGTAGATTTCTTAAACATAAACAAAATATGTTTTTTTTTTTTCTTTTTCCTTTTTGAAAGCTGACACCTTACGGATCAAAGAACTGTTTAGATAAATCATCGATAGCACATTCTAGATGACTACTCATACAACTAGAAGATAGTAACTTATATCAAGAGGAGGCTTAGATGATTACTCTTACAATTGAAAGATGGTAACTTCTATCAAGAAGAGATTGGTTGGGAGATGATAATTCTTATCAAGAGAAGATTTATACTCATATTTTGTGTTTTAATAGAATAAAAGTGAAACTTGAACCCTTAATCCTAAAAAGTTAAGGGAAGTACTCAACTACTTTTATTAAAAGATGATACGTAAATAACATATGTTGATATGTGTTTTAAGAGCATATTAATTGAAACATAAACATGGAAAATGTTTAATGTGTTTTAAGAAATAACTTGTTATTTTAATTGAACTGTTGACATAAAGGAACCAAACTGGGAACACACTTTGGTGAATTTTTCAGTTATGCTGTCTAGCCTTGTGATTTATGCATGTTACCTGGTGCCCAATTGATTGGTTTAAGTGACCATGTTAGGCCACTTTTGGATGGAAAGACAGCAAGTGACGAATGGAAACCTTAAAAAATTACTCCATAAAATATAGTTTAATAACACTCTAAATGGGTACTCAACTTGTCATTTTTGTAGCCGAAATACAAGTTAACAAAGATCTCAATTATTGAAACTGATATTTATTGCAATTCTCAACTTTAGCGAGGAGATCGTGGGGTCATTTTGTGCCACTAAGGGTATTATGTGTTCATTACATTGCATATAGATTGAATAAATAAAATAAAATAATATAAACTCAGGAAGTGATGAACCCGTCTTTCACCAAAAAGATGCTTCCGGATTCAGAAGATGGAGTCCATTTTCACCTGATGAGACCTACGCCTAAAAAAAATCTGGCTGTCTTCAGTTTTATCAACTTTATTGCTAAGTTTGAACTTTGACAGGAACACGGTGATCACGAGAAAGTCTTTGGCGACATGGATTAATTTTATTTTTTCAAAGAATTACAAAATAATTTAATATTAATAATCATGGAGCATCATAATCTAACTCCGTATAATAAAACTCAAACATCTATTATGAATTTAAAGAAAAAGCAAAGTAACCACTTAAATTATGAATAAATATATATTATCATAATTAATTAGTAAGATCACATACTAAATAATGTGTATTCATCTATTTTATAACGAAGATTCATATGTACACATCAATTATATTAGATCTTGTTTCTTGATTAAGAAAATAGTAACAATAATTATAAATGCAAAGCTTATCACTAAGGAGAAAATAATACTAATTTGCAGTTGAAAAGCAATGTTTTAAGACCATGACGACTCTCTAAAACAGTTAACCTCTTCCTTTGTTCCTGCAATTGACACCATTTTAGACAACTGAAACGAAAAACTGGAAGAACTACCAGTTGTGGATGTGTCAATAATTATTAATCAGCAATTAATACCTTTTCTAGCCTCAGGAATATAGCAATGATCTTTATGTTTAAAAGTGCTATAGTGATAGAAGTGAAACAAATTAACTTGCTACTACTGAAATCTTGCATAGATTTAATCCTATAATCTCACTAAATTGTACAATTTTTTTATCCCCCTTTTTGGTTACTATAATCTCCCTGTTCAATTTTCTTGTATCAGAAATAATTCTATAGACACAATTGAAATAATTTTTTTCCTCGAGAATTAATTCTTTTCTCGTGTGATGATTTTCAACTATCATAGGATGCATGCATCTACAGACAAATTTGGCTTCCACCTGAAATTATATTCATGGCTTCTAAGTTCACAGAAGTATTTGTACACAGCAGGAGCATTCAATAGAGCACATAGACAGAGACAATACAAGCTCTAACATTACAAACTAAATACACAGGTCTTTTCAATTAACTTCTTAGCTCAAACTTTCACCAATTTTCTCCCACGCCTGAAGGGTAATTTTCTCCCTTGCCCATCTCACTTGGGGGTGAAGGCCTGAAATGAACCAATATAGCAAGGCAATAGAATTCACAACAAACCATGCAAGACTAATAGGCTTATCACATGGACCGAACCCAGATACGGATACAAATATATTCAAAACGTTAAATAAACAAATACAGCTATAAAATGCATGCAAAATAACTATTAGACTCAAAAACTTTAAGCGTGCAAGTTTTTGAACAACTAGTATTATGAAGCTCTAACAGTAAAAATAAAGGCTAGATGTACTTACAGCAAAAATGTTGGCATGACCAGGATCAGCAAGGTGGGCGAAGAGGTTGTCAATAGGTCCGGTACCAGTGTAAACGTGTTGGAACCATGCACCCATAACGGCCAACATGGCTAGCCTTCCATTCTTGATCTCCTTAGTCCTCAACTCCTTGATCTTCTCAGGCGAACCGCTTCCCCATCCAAGAGGGTCGAACCAGAGGCCACCAGGGTAACCCACATCAGTTCCCGTGAGCTTGTTGTTGGGGAAGATTGGGTCAGTGTTGACACAGCCTGGCTTCAGAATGTCAGCCCACCGTCTCCCCTCGGCCCAGCCGATGAAGATCATCTCAACAATGAAGAGAGTGGTGGTGTCAGTGAAGTACTCTAGTTCTCCAGCAGTGTACCATGAAGGAGTGTTTAGGATCCCAATCTTTGTCAAGAATTCCGGGATGAAAATGCCAGCAGCTCCCAACATTGCCCATCTGCAGTGTACAAGTTCTGATTGCACGTTCCACCTCAGAGTCTCAGGATCAGATCCTGTTAATTAAAGACCAATTACATTAACATTATAAACACCAATCACCATTTTCAATAAACTTGCATGAAATTTTTTGTAATGTATGTTAGTTTCTAATAACTTACCAAGTCCTAGAGGATCAAAACCGAAGTCTCCAGGGAGGCTGCAACACAGGATTCAAGTAAAACTTCTTAAGAAGTTTATAGTAATTATTTACTAAATGACAAATTAAAATAGCTCATAACAAGCTTAGATTCTCCTTGTAGATTGATATAATGAGCAGGCATGCAACGTAGAGTAGCATTTGTATTATATATCGGATTCATTATATAGAACCAAAAAGAGAGATTATCAACGCAACAACAATAGTAGTCAATATTACAGAACCTGCCATCGAGCCATGGAGGAGGGGTGCTGCCAGGGAACCAGAGAGGCCTATCAGGGTCAGCCGCAGCAGCAGCAGCTCTCACTGCAAAAGATCTTGTTCCAGCTGGGGCTGAAAACTTGTTCAACTTCAGCTTCTTTCCACTAAGAAAAGAAGCCTTAGTTGCTCCGACAACAGAGCCAGCCTTTTGGGAACTGCAGTATCAAAACAATTCCATTTATGGATACGATCATCACAATTTCTTTAAAACATTTCCCATGATTATGATTATCAGTGCATTGTATTGTTTCATCACTACAGTTAGTTGATATGGGTGTGAAGAGAGAACTTGCCTGGGTGAAGAGATGGTTGCAATGGCAGAGGAAGCACAAACAGAAGCCATTTTTTTCAGGCTTTTAGCCAAATTTTTTGTTCTTTTTTTTTTGGCCTCTTTTTTTATGTTCAAAAGAGCATATGGAATTATTATTCGACTGGTGTGTATGCAAGCGAAGAGATGAAATCTGTTAATGTGTGCAAGAGCTTATCTTATAGGATAGGAGAGTAGATATCTAATTGGTTTCTGCATTGCCATGTGGCATACAGAATCTGATATCATGTCCCTCCACCTCCAATTCTTCTGCTTGCTTGGATTGATCTCAATGTGGTGGTTGACATTTCAAGTTTGTGTGGCTGGCGCTTCAAAAAAATCAGTCAAAGCCAATCACACTGCATTGTATTGGGCCCTATAAATTGTGGGTCCATTGTGCGGGAGATTGAGTTTGGGTCAAGCCTAAACCCATCTAAACTATTAACAATAATAACGAGCCCAGAGATATATTCTCTTGTATATGCCATCTGGGCTGCATTTGGGCCCAAATATTATATGATCATTGGTATCTGTCAGGAACATGCAGCCATTATTCGGTGTGAACAGTCCTTGTAACCATTATTTGGTGTGAACGGTCCAATGAATGTCTAAATTTTAACAAAAGTAGGAACATCAAATCTCAAGCATTTTGATGCACTCAATGGAATATATTTATGCAAATGTATATAATCCATCATATATATCTTATGATAGAGAGTTCAAAATCGAAAGTTCTAATAAAATCCAAATGTCCACACATAAGAATTTTTTAATTTTCTCATTGTGATTATCAAAAAATTCAGATATGAACCATATGTCCTCTTTACTATTGAGATTCTTATGTTGGACCGCTCCGTTTGGTAAGAGCAAATGTAGATATCTGCACATGGATGCCACAGCTTAGGTCTTATCTTCATTTTTTGAAGCAAAATCATAACACCCAATTTGCATAACTTTGAAGTAGATAAACTTGAGGCCCACACACAAAACTCTTGTGTCTTCATCTATCAGCCTGTCCTGGCCACATTCCACAGGATGGGGAGCCATCGGTTAGTGCACATGTTGTGACACCATTCAAAGCTTTGAACATCCATATATGAATTGTCTTTTTTCACGATTTTTTTTTTTTTTTTTAAGGTGGGATGAGGAGAGACGAAATTGATAGAAAATGGGTATCAAACCTTGCCACTGAAGCAAAGGGTAACTAACGCTTTAATCAATAATGTTAGCTGTCTATTGACTCACTACTTTCAGCTTACTTTACCGGACAAATGATAATAAACAATACAACTAGGTTGGCCAATTCTAATGAATCTAGGGTTTCTAAGTGATTATTTTCCTTCTTCTATACAATGCTAAAGTTGGTTTAGTTTTTCATCAATCATCACTCTTAATTTTTAATAAATTTTAGAAAATATTTTGAACAAATTATATAAACCATTTTAGACCTTATCAGTCATGATTACATAAAATGTTAAGATTCACTTGGTTTTTTAATGATGATTTCTCTCACTTATAAAATGATTTTTGATCAAGTTTAAAAGAGTTTTTGAATGAATATGAGAATGATATAATGTTTTAACAAATTTTACAATCCCAAGAAGCCAAAGATAAATAAGATTTAATCCCAAACCAAGACTTCTTTCAAAACAATCAAGACCCTACCATTTGAATTCTTGACCCACCTAAAATTGGAAAATTGTTAAACAATGTCCCTTCAATTTATCCATCTTTTTTAAGTACTTATGAAGCAAGTGTTGATTTTGGGTCTGCTCATGGATTGTCGGAGTTCACTAGTGAACTAGACATATTGTTAAGACAATGTTTATCTACGATATAATGACCACATTGAATATAGAAGCAATAGTTGTATAAATCTTCCCAGCAAAGGCAGGTGAACATAATTTTAACAGAGCCATAATTATGTTTGTTCAGTTACGAAGGCAACAAATAAATTCTGCATTGAATCCAATTAGATACAAAATCATCAACAGTCATGCAAATTAACCCAATAAAGCACCGACCGGGAAATCGAGTTTGGTAGCCTTACCAGCACCATTTAGTAATTAAGTGGATATGTTAATCACTGCACTAATAGATGCTTAACAAATATTTTACGCACAAGTAATTGGTTGTTCATTATTTGTCACAAAATCTAATGTAATTAATGAATGTTTGAGGTCTAAACAACAATTTAAAAGCATATTTGATGTATATATAGAATTATGGAACTGCTTTCTGCTTCTGCTTTTTTTAATTTCAACCAAAAAGCATACTTTGGATTCTCACTCTGCTTCTTTTGCTTCATGCAGGCATGTGCTAGCTAATTAGTATTGTAATTATGTCTTACAAGAATTATATCAGAAAACAGTCTTCTAATAATTTCTACATGAGAATTATTATGACAGAGAGAGAGAGAGAAAAAAAAACCCAGCAGCATTCAAAATCTGATGCAAAAAAGCGAGGTTTTTTTTTTTTTTTTTTTTTCTAGTTGCGGAGTCAACAAGCGAAGGGTAAGTCTTTGGCATCATTGACTTGTGAGGAAGAAAAGAAGTTTTTCCTTTTCCAATTTCTTTTTTCTTTTTATTTTTTTCTGTGTTCTGAAAGTACTAAATGAGATAGCCTTTGGTTGATATAATCACTATAACAACTTTGCCAAACCTCAAAAAGTGGGGATTATTTTGTCGGATATTTCATATTCATTTGTTGGTCCCCGAAATATTATTATCATTATGGTGCTTTTATGATCAGCTTATGTTCTTTGCTACCACTCAATTATAATCCTCACATGCTGGTAGGTTTATTGCACACTAAAATAGGTGTTTGGGTATCTAGTTGTGATTGTGATTTCGATGCCATTAGTGACAAATCTGCGGAATGATGAGTGCATTGCAAGATCTCTTAATATGGGACAGTAGGGATTAAAGGACTCATTCATTATTACTGTGTTATGGAAAAGATTTGCGTAAACAAAATTTTCAAATGAAAATCATAAATAGAGTTTTTGGCGTGTTAAGATGATGATAATATATTCGAGTTTTCATCAATTCACTTAAATTATAACATGTGATGTGAATGACTAATTACATTAGTGATTTAGGTAACATAATACAATTCTAGTAAATTGAGTGTTTACATATCAAAATGTATTGAAGTTTTTTCCTAGATTAAAATGGTGCTTTGAAAAAAGTACAAAAAACATGTTTTGTAGTAAAATTTCAATTAAATAAAAAGTTGGGTGCATGTAATGCACCATTTAGAATATAATATGAACTGAGCATAGTCACATGGAAGTTCTTTTCCTCCACTCTAACACTTGCTTTGTAGGGTCAACAGCCATTGAAGATTTACAACAAAGCAATTAAAATTTTTGCTGGAGCATCACCTTTATGCTCTGTAAATGACATGAGAATCACAAGTTATTAATTAGCTCGTTGAAATGGTCACAGACATAATCCAGTGAAAATCATACCTTTCTAACTCAAAAAAAGAAAATCATACCTTTCCACTAAGTGAAAGTCCCAATTTCAATTCCCGTTCATACGTCCATTAATAAAAAAGCTTATTGAAACGGAGCATCATGCAGGTTGAAGCCCAATGCAGTAAAGGGTTTTCTCAAAAAAACCAGCCTGTCAGAAAATAAAATCCATTACTACATTTCAAAGTTTTTTTTTTTTTTTGCTCTTTTTGAGAACGGACCGTTACTGCATTTTTACTCTCACTCATATCATTTGTCCGCAATAATTACAATGTCAAATGTCTTAAATATCAATATCAGATTGCAGTTAGAGTATTTTTCATAATATAAAACTGAAAATTCACCCATGAACGATGTTATTAAAAAAACATTTCTGTAACTATTTATAATTACTTTCTGATTTTCCTCCTCATTTCTTGCTTCAACTTCTTTTTTGATAATTAAATGTTCATTTGTTTTTCAATTATAAAAATACTAACTTAATTTACATGTTACATTATTTTTGTTATATATCAATCTCAAATATTAAATATTATAATTGAATAATTTATTATTATCTTAAATTTTTGGATCTGATAATAACAAATATAATATCAAAGTTTAAAAGTTCGTGGTTTAAATCCTCTCTTCCCCTTTTATTTGAAAATCTTCCCATTACATATGTCATAGAGTAGAAGACATTTAACATGTGTTCAACATTTGTCATCTGTCTATATTACACGTGATAGGATGTATTATGTGTCAATCTTGAATCTTAAATATTATAGTTAGACCCCTTCTTATCAACTTGAATTTTTGGGTTAATAGTAACTAATAATTTATTTTTTTAGAACAGTAACTAACAATTTTAACCGTTGATACGAGGGAATCAATCACAAAACCTCTTTTACAATTATAATAACTGCATAAGCTCTTTTTCTAAAATAAAAAAAAATAATTTATAAACTCTTTTTTTTATATAATATTAATATTAGTGTAAGTTCTGGCCTATCACAGTTAATTAACTTTCACATTTTTTTACATATTTAAAAAATAATATATATATTTTAATTTAATTCGTGTATAAAGGATTACAAAGCACCATATGTAGTTCACATTAATTTGTTGTTCACAAACTATATTTCGTTAACCTTCATCGTGGTTAAAAAAAGAAAAAAAAAATTAAAGTTAGATGCTGATCTAAAAACATAAGTTAATTTTAGTGTTGTTTACCAAGATTTAGTCTGACTTTATTATAAGTCGGTCAATGCTGTAAAACTTGTGCAATCATAATTCATGAAACATCAACCATAAATAATAATAATATTAATAATAACAATTTTTTAAAAAAAAAAAAACCCTAATACCGAAATTTTGAGACAGTTCATTGAGTCTTACACTATATCAAATCAAATCAAAGTGAAGATTGATTATGATAACTCTTACTTGTTACGTTCAAACATAACACTTGAACCAACAGTTCCAATGAGACTCAAAAGACTAGCAAGCCCGAAGGTTCAAATGGAAAATAACTTATTAACACATTATGAACTCTTACGAACCATGACACATCAACATGTGCCACATCAATAGAAAGATGTGATTTTGCTAAGGCAATAAAAGCTGCTCAAGTTGACCAGCTTGCATGTAGGGAGCAACTTGAGGTCACAAAGGGCATGACAGCTCGAAACACAACATCTCATATTTTTCTTAACAGTGTAAAATTCTGAAAAAGGAAAAAAAAAATCTATGTTATGTAGAGAATCACCCCAAACAATAAATTAAAAATTTATATTGTGATTCGAAGATTAATGCATTAAATGTAAATTAATGTAAAATAGGAAACAAATTTTGGAATTTTCTATGTTTTAATAGCAAAATTTGATATAAAGAAGGAATCTAAAGGGTCAAATCCGAATACAGCATGAAGATGAAATAACGATGACCCTAAGCAGTCTCAAAAGCCTTAGCAGAATTCTACTAAGTTACAGCCTTCTCCTCGAGAAATACAATAATTGTGAAAGTAGACATCATATCTTCTATCTACTCCTCCAAAAATATAATACGCGTAAAAATAAACATCATTCAAACTACATTGAAAATTCTTATTTATCTTCTTGCATCGTTGTTACTTTGTTTACTCACCATGATTGCACTCATTCATTCACCTTTAGAATTCAATTATCAATGATTTAGGGTATTAATCGATTTTTAACGTCTATATTACTCTGTAGAATAACAGCTCATAGCCTCGTCAAATTAAAAGTTGAAAAATCAATAACATGTTTTCAATGAATTTTAGTCTATTGATGTAGATGACCGGCCCTATCAATAACACGTGAGGTACGAATGTAACATCATTTCATTATCTTGAAATAGATAGGACATCAATATTTCTATGACAAAACAATATAGTCAAAAATATATTAAAATCCAATATTACATAAAAGTAGATTGGAAAATGTTCTTATACCATAAAATTATTTTGATTTCATGAAAAATAGAAGTATTCTTGTAAAAAATTAACATAATATTCCGACAAAATCACTTCCAAATGCATCCAAAAGACATAGATACCTAGCATACGTGCTTGCAAGTTCTGACAGATTCTCCTCTAATGCTATCGAAAGATTACTACTATATATATATATATATGTTTGTATGTATGCATGTGTTGACAGTTTCTTAACATTAAAAAAAAAAAAAAAAAAAAAAAACCAATAATTCTTATTAATCAGTTATATGTAGTCAATGAAAATGCCACAAAAATATAATTTTTTTCTTGGGGTGACATAAGTTGTAAAGATGAAGTCAAAAATTAAATTATAGAGAAAAGCAAGGACAAGTTCAATTGTACCTCATGATTAAGAAGGTAATTAGTAAAAATTAATTATATCGTGATCTTTTGCTTTCAACTAAATTAATTAATCATGACGATTGCCAGATTAGATACAGCATTATAAACCCATTTGTGACTAACATCAATTATTTACTTATCATAGAATGCGTAAGCAATATCTTGGGTTCTAATTTAACTATTATTATACACCTAAACTCAACCATCCATTACTTATATTCTTCACTTTATCTTTCTTACTGTTTTTTTTTTTTTAATAGAAGTTCAATTTTGCACTGCTTCAGAGGAATTCTATCGCATAAGATGCACATCAATAAAGGTTTTTTTATTTGCCTATTTAATCAAAAAATAAAAGTGGGCCTCGGTCTGGTGGGAAAAATGAATGGTTCACAATTTTCCGTTCCTTCTTTTTATTACTTTTTTTTGGCATCCAAACAAAAGTGGATGTACATTTTACCTAATTCACTATACATGTAAAATAAGTGTAGGAGTGGTTCAAGTTATATGAATTGCTGTCTATAACCACAACAAAAAAAGATTTAATTCCCAATACTTAATCAAAATTTTGTTTTAATTATCCCTCTATACTATACTTAATTTTAAGTTTGTGTTATTATTATCTTTATAGAAAAACGCTTTAATATTTTTAAATATGAAAACACTTTCAACTATGTAAAAGCTTTCCCATACATATATTAGTGCATGAATCGCACTCACAATGAACTGTCTCTCCTTCATCGGAATCTCCTCATTCATGCCCACTTTGTTTAAATAATTATTTGACTTTTTGACAATTTTTAAAAACTAATCCCAGAAAAATAGAAAATATTATATGCCCCAATCGAATTTGGATCATCAATCATAGTTCATTAGGTACGTACTGATCAAGATTAGCTGCCGACCAGGCATCAGGATTTTGTTTTTAATTATTGGCATGATGCAACCATTTCTTGCTAATCCTAACCTAATCCGACCCTTTGCTAAATTTTTTCTCAGGAATATTGGCATGTCGGTTCTTTGGACGGCCACAAACAATCACCACATTATCAACATGTTCCATCATAGTTGATCTTATAATATTTATTCGATAATGTTTTTCTCCTTAAAATATACACGTCGAGCCTTTATCTGATATAGACATCTGCATATTTATAAATATGGATCAGTAATAAGTTTGATTAATCGTGTTGTTTTATAGTCCTTTTTTTTTAATCGTCCATGTTTGAACAGTAAATTTATATTGAATTAAATTGCCTTCTATTTTTCATATTTCAGTGGTAAATTTATACTGTTATTTTATATACAACTTTTGGTGGATGCAACTTGAATCTAACTCACTGTCGAAATGAATAAGTCTTTTCCATCACGACACCATATTGAATGGTTATTTTTACACACTGATAATTAAAGATATGTTGATGGTATGTACCTGATATATATATATATATATATATAGATTATTGGTGGCGGTTTTAAAGAATTGTATGTCAACTAGAGAACTAAGAGCGGAAGTTAGATGAAATGGAGCTCTCAACGATGACGTTAAACTGGCTAGTTTCTGCCAAGATTCATGCATGAAGTTAATGATCTCTAAATTATATATAAGATTATTTGTCACGCCTGTTCTTGTGTTATTAATATAATTAATTTCACCGCCGAATTTTATGAACATTTGTCAATATGCCAAATGTCTGAATTTAAGTTTGTGCCCTTATTTGTTTATCATTGATTTCTTAGTAATTATTAATTAATCATTCTTTAAAGTTTAAATTAGGTTGGAAAAAAATTGTTCTTTTTGTAAATGACGTGATGGGTTTATGCTACAAAATTCAGTGTTGAAAGTGAAATCTTTGTGATTAATTTGTTTTATTATTTTAGAGTTGCAATCGATCTTCTTGTCTATTTTGAATTCACTTCTAGAACATGTTACATCCGAAGAAGATTAAAAAGTGCTAATAAAATGAAATACTTTTAGGTGGATTTAAATGCTAATATACATGAAAGCATTCAATTGATCATGATTAAAAATTGTTCATGTCGATATCAATTCTATAAGCTTAGAATTTGATTTCAATTAAAATTTAAAGCTGAGGTCGAGATGTTATTCACCATGGTCTTTGTTTTTCTCTTTTTTTTTTTCATTATTAGTTTTATGATCTTTTACCCTTAAGTTGATCCAATGCAATTGAAACATAAGAATTTTAAGTTTATCATGCAAACGTTTAGCCTTCTTTTTTCATTTTTTTTTATATAAAATGCAAATGATCAGAGATGTAATACATATTATCACGATAACTGGTATGACGATTAATTACAAAACATTTATCAAAAGTTTCTCCTGAAAATGTCAATAAATATTTTACATAACATGACAATTTGTAAGCGTTTCATATTACGATGGTCCGATCATTTTCAAAGTATGGACTAACGGCAATCATTACATAAAGTAGTTTTAAACATGAAAACAAATAATAATAATAATAATAATAATAATGTTATGTAAAGTTATTTGTTACATTTTTAAATATCTAAACCACCCCTATATCAGATTACAAAACTATATTATACTTTCGTATAAATAGTACAAATCAATTTCATTAATGTAAAAGAGTTGCGCACGGTCATTTTCCATTTACTGGTACTAGTCAAATTATGCTGGTTCGCTCAAATATTACTTTAATATACTTGTGTTATTTTGTGGGAGATCATATGTATAATAACTAGTTAAGGTGGCTTGTGAAGTGGTTTGATTAACTTCCCTTGCCATGCACGTTACGGGTGTCCCCATAACTAGCAGGCATTAAGCAATCTTACGTACGTTTAACTTGGATCTTTGAGTAAAACCTCAATTGTGAGCTCTCAAATTTCCAACTTATTATTTCAAGTACTTTTAGATTTAACATTAGAAGTATTTGAAATGTTAAAAATAACTAAAGGAAATCGATATAATATTTTCAATTTATATCAAATTACAAATTCAATCGAAACAAAAATTTGAAAGACTGATAAAAATTAATAAATCTATAATTTTAACATGATAAATTAGAAAAACTGTATTCTTAGTATGACCTAAAACAATATATATATATATATTTTTGAAAGCACCTAAAACAATATTCTTACACAAATTTATAAACCACTTTCCATTTTCACACATTTTTAAACTCTTAGACTCTTGTCTTTCTATTAGCATGACATTAGTGGAGATAATAAAAAGAAATCATACACCGAAAAGACCTAAAATTCTATACAATTAAATTCTAAAATTTATTATTAAAATTAAATTTTACTCAAAAAGATAAGCATGAGTGGGGGCAGATGACCTAAGGCCCCAAAACAACTTATGTTTGTCTCTTTGACTTTGACAAAAATGCGACTCCTGTTAAAATGCTCACAATCACTACTCTTTTCATTTTCATTCTTTATTTATATTCCAGAAAAAAATTATTGTTTATAAAAAAATAATAAATTCATTGCAAAAAGTAAATATATATATAATAAAAAAAAGAAAGTAACAGAGAATGTTAAGATGGCTTCAAAATCACTCAAGCAATCGAGCAAATTGGGCCAGCACGTGTGCACGCTCACTGGGATTTTCTTGCTGCACAACACACGAGATGCGAAAAATGCTTTACGGTGGGCCCCATCTTTATTTTTCAGTTTCAAAACAAAACAAAAAAATAAAAGGGGGATGTCAAATGCGTTAAGCAACATCTTTAGTTCCCTTTTATTAAAATTCCGTTTATGGTTCGTTACGCTAAATTCGCACAAATCCCAATTAATTAATTAATTTGTTATTTTTTAGCTGTTTGAAGACAATTCTGGTTCGAATCGGAACATGACGGAATTTTACGCTACCTAGAGCTGCCATTTACTCGTGATTAAACATTTTTACTTCTTCCAATTACAATGATTAAGGGCGTTGTGTCCTGTGTGTGTTTTTCAAACTGCACAGCACGATAACGCCGTTTTGACGTCTGTTCATGTTATTGCATATTATTGCTTTCAAATGCTGCACCAAGTGTTAATGTAACAAAGGTGGCAATCTATAGGTAAGTTTTTTTTTTTTTTTTTTTAATAATATATAAAAACATTTCAAAAAAATTATATATAATGTTAATGTATATCGTAAGAACATATGACTATTAAAATAAATAAAAAATATATTTATTTTTACAAAACATAAAAATATGTATAACGACATTTTGAAAGAATAAATATAAATTTTATTCATTTTTTACCTTTATAATGTGCTTTGAGAGACAAGTTGAAAAGACTTCATACACACTCGTATATGTACACACAAATCTATATTCTTATATAAAAAGAAATACGTTAAAGAAATAAATCAATAAATTATATTTTTCTTTTAATCTAAATAGCTGTGAATTGTTGTTGATTGATTGAAATGATAAAAAGAAAATTACAAGAATAATTCCTTAGTTTTGAAACACATATCAAATATTCCCCCATCACAATTATTGAAAAATTTTTAAATTATTTTAAAGGGATGCTCGCCAAAACAAATTGTAGTTGGATGGGATGCTTAGAAATGTACTTAGTTTAATGTAGTGGATGTAGAAACGTGAATAAGAGACGACAGTTGTTAGAAGCGTGACATGTCTTTTGGTACCATTGACTCACGGATGTGTAGGTTTAAATAATTTAAATACAAATATATTGTTTAAGATGTCAAAATAAAACGATTTTTTTATGACCGCACCACACCCATGCATGATCTCTAGTTAAGAGTCAGTCACCGACCAGGCATATATATTGTGACAAATCATTTATATGAGTTCTGAGCATGTACTTAGCGAACCCTCGCTTCTTTTGTTTATAAAGTTGCTCCTGGACAATCAACATGTCTAATATTCTAATTTCTAACCATATTAAATGTGGCCTTCAGAAGTCCAAATTTCCTCTTGTATTTAATTCTCAAGTAAAAATATATCCATTATTTTAAAACCCATCAATTACAATCAATCCGAAAATGTTAATTTCCTATAAAGTCTATATAAATTCATATTAATCTATATGTTGCCAATATTAATGTTTGATTTGGGTTTATGTAATTCAAGCATATAATTTTCTGGATGTCTTTTAAAACAAAAATACTTAAGACATTTAAATATAAAACTTTTTCAGGTTTATCTATATTTATTTTTGTTACGTTTCTTTGAAAAGTAACATCAAATATGTGGACAATGATTCTCTGTTAATATTGATATAATGTTAATTTTTTTATAAGAATAATTTAAATTTGAATATATATAAGAGAAAAAATTTATCAATCTTGATCATTTATTTTTTTCAAATATTGATATGTCACTAAATTATTAAGAGAATAATAAAAAAAAAATAACAGTAGGAATCCTTACTCCGAATATTTACATGATTTTTTGCATGCCACTTAATTGATTGAATTTACCTAACTAATGGACTAGTTTCTACAACAAATATCCATCAACGCCTCATGAGGCGAGAAATCAAGGATAAGATCTGTGTAATTGTATTCCACCCACTCCGCATCTTTAACCTTATCTTTTTATTTTTCCCTACAATTTTCCACGCAATCTTCTTCTTGTCGAAGATTTTTTGTTTTTTAATTAAAGGACACTTCTCTTACAAATTAATTTCCAAAATTCAAGGGTAATAAATAAAATTTCAAATTTCTCTATTACTATAACTAGGTGGAGTGATTCGATTGGTTACCGTGATCACAGAAAAAAGGCGATGACCCCGGAAGAAAAGATAGTGATTGCAATACGCCCACATGTAATCACAATGTAGCTTAGGTTGTGGTTGGCTTTGCGTTGCCTGCCTCTGTTATTTTCGTTGAAGCTTGAAGTTCACGTACTATGCACGTAAAGGCAATCTAAATTGAGCTTGTCATGTCCCAGAACTGGGAAGCAAAAAGCAACCTAATTTTTTTGCTTGCACGGCCAAGTAGTGAGTGATGGAAGTGAAAGGCCAATAAAACCCTAATATCTTCTGTTGAAACTGCAGTTTTCAGAGGATGTTTCTGTCATTTTGAAGAATCGTCATTAACTCGTTCACTCAAAAAAAAAAAAAAAAAAAGAAAAAGAAAAATCTCTTCTTCACCGGGACGAACAGGGGCAGTCAGAGTGTGGCAAAGAAGACAAAATGTTGAAAATTTCGATTAAATTACAGGCCAGAGGGCAGGAGTGATGAGGTGGCGTATCAATCCACTCTTTGGCCTGTAAAAAGAACAAAAAAGGCCACCTGCGAGATGCACATGATGCGGAAAAAAGACCGGTCAAACTTCTGTCAATCTATTTAACTTTTCGAGCACCTAATCACGTGCATTTACGTCAAACCGTTCGGACAATCCATTGTCCGCATGATCATATATACGGTTTATGCAGCCGAAGCACACTATAGAAACTAGAGGGCAAATTAGTCTTTCATGTACCATTTTCTCCCTTTATACACAATAACAGTGACACCAGCGTACGAGTACTGTTGTACAGTACAAATACGGTGACCTTTTCTATCATCTTTTCTGCGTACGTTTGCTTCACTTTAATCACGGTCAAAAGATGATGAAAATTGTATTGAAAAAAAAATTTATGACGAAAATTAAATGCTTTTAAATTAATTTAATTTTCATTTAACATAATCGAAATTTGGCTTGGAGAATACTCAACCGTGGCCGAAGCATCACGTGCACACGCATGCAGACCATAGTATAAATATAATATATGTAGAAGTATATACAACTAGCTAATATGTGAATGGCAAATGCGTCAAGCAACATCCTCTGCATTGTCTCCCTTCACATTCTCTGTTTTAATTACTAAGTCAGTGCCTCAAGATATAAAAAGAGGATTATAAGTCTGTGTTTTCAAGCTAAATCCTCTCAAATCCCAACGTAGAGAATGAGGAATGAGACTACGGGAGAGAGAGATTGACATAATTCTACGTTAACCAGTTCCATGACTTGCTGCCAAACTCATTAACTTAACTGCTTTTGAAAATATCTCACATGCTTCTGCTTTCTTTATTTTATTTTTCTCCTGCTTCCGGGATTAATTTTTTATTCCAACTGATTTGTAATTTAACATTTACATTCCATTTTACGCCAGCCTAGTTTGGGATATTTGTGCAGTTTGTTGATCATGTATGCTTTTTTTTTTCAGTGAAACGGGGATGTGGTTATGGTACGTGCCGGTACCACAACTACTCCTCAGAGTTGCCAGCAGAGTTAGCACCTAACACCCACCTTAGAAAAGTACAGTGGGCGGTGGTAATGGCAAAATATCTGACTGGAAGCTTTGATCATTAAATGAAAAGTCCTACAACATTAGACCTAACTGTTATAGAAAAAGCTATCTAGCATATACCAAAATAATAATGGATTCTTTTTTAGGGTGAATTTTAGTCACTTTTTCATTTAAATTTGTCAAAAAATTAAGCAAAACTCTTCTATTCTATAGAAAAAAGATCATTGAAAAATGCTGATTTACAATTTGAGCAATGATATAGCTATTATTTAACATCTATATACTTTTTTTTTCAATAAAAGTAATATCTATATACTTATGCCGTTAGTTATTGAAAGGATTTATTTCCTTTTAGTTTCCAATCTTTTTAAATTATATAATCTTTTAAATTTGTATGAAATGTTGAATAAAATTTAGCGATTAATATCCAATCATGTAACTATGCACATCTTACATAACAGTATAACCCATTAATGCACTAAAACTTTTATCTTATCAACTGTGATAATTGAGCTAGCATTTTTACTTCGTTTATTGTCTTTTCTTTTTTGTTTTAGTAATTTGGTAAAGCTAGAAATGAGGCATCTATGCTGATTCAATTGTCACACTAGTACTCGAAATAGAAATAATGGTAGTAATAATGGAGAAGTGTATTATTGACTTTGGACAAACTACTACAATTAATTGCATGCCCTGCTCCACATTTACTTGAAAACAAACGTTTCAAGTTGTTACTCAAACCACGGGACACCAATCCATCTGCCTTTTCCAAGTTAGAATCAAAATGTAACGTCTACATTTCTAATTCAAAAAAGAGTGAGACTGAGTGTGTGAATCAAATGAAACAAATGTGACACAAAACAAACAAGTAACGTGTAAGGGAACAGTACAAAAACTTGTGTAAACATAGCAAACTTGACGTCAAAAGCTTGAAAAACGTAAAAAGACACTTGTTTTGCATTGCAGTCCGTGTAAGAATCATCGCGGAGGAAGAAACGCACTTGCAAGTTTGGACATGCAAAACAAGCGAGACGATATTGCGACACCTCATGCGTGTATGGTTTCAGGGTTGTCTTACGTGGAACGCGAAGGGAAGTGCCAGCACAGAACCAAAGATAGACGAGATCATGACACGTGTCCAATCCGGAAAAGAGCCGTGCATCGCTCAGAGGGAACAACGCACCTGTCTCTAAACGTCCCAACAAAAAGTGATCCCGGCCACGTAACAGCTCTCCTTAACAGATTCTGTCCAAATTTAGCAGAATACGTTCCCGCTCACTCTCTTCGCTCGGAGTTGCTTGGAGCCCACCTCGTCAATCGCATCTCTCTAACCTTCATCATGAAGTATGGAACCCCAAAAAATAAAGAGTAAAAGAAAAATACACACAAAAGAAATAATCTGATTGAAGCATGCATGATTCACATCATCATTGTTTTCTTCCAATAATGTTCGATTAAAAGATAATACGAGTCAAATATAAATTAAATTCAGCTCCAAATTTTCGATTCCTTAATCTTTTCAATATATTTACCTATGAAGGAATAAGCACTGCTAGACCAAAGTTAATAGAAATTGATTCACAGTCACGTATTAAAACCATAAATTTAAATTGTATCTCCTTCATTATTTTTTTTAATAGTGGGGAGGATGATTAAATTTAAATAAAACTAACTGCACATTGCGTTTTCAAAATAAATGTAAAATTTTGATCTCTAACATTTTAGGATCAAGAGAATTGCTCAATTATTTTTACTAAAAGGTGATGTGCAACAATTTTTTACACTCTCAAGTATCACCTCTTAAAATAAAAGAAGTGTTCAACCACTTTTACTCAGAAGTGTTGTGATAGCTCTCCTTCAATTCTAATTTATGCTTCAAACAAACAAAAAATGTAATACAAAGTGTATTCATAAAATGTACTCTTAAAGAATTTAATCACTACAAACTTGATAACAAACATAGATCGCCAAATTAAATTCATTATTAGAAAAAAAAATGTTAATTTAATGTATGCTTGTAGAGTAACTCAAAAAAGATTTGTATGATATTAATTAAAATAAAAACAGAATTATAAAAACTTCCATGCCTTGAGAAATTATAAATTTTGATTGTATTTTCTCATATACAGTTAAAAGAACCTTTATTGAAAATGCATTTTATTCATCAATTAGATAATTATTTAGAGAAAAAATTAATAATTTTGAAGGATCTTTTTGTGAAACACAAGTTGTTATACAGTTTTTCTAAAATTTGCTTAAAAATGACTGATAATTATTTGAAAAAATTACTTAGATATTGACGCCACGTGATTTTACTCTTGAAATGTACTCCGAAAAAAAAAATGAAGCACGGCAAGGCAAGCAAGAGTAAAAATTAAACCAATGAATAAGGGTGGTGGTGTGGCTTGTGATTTGTTAGATATATTGCGTGCATTGAGAGTGTGTTAGTTACCGTACGTGCACCCCCTACCCCATTTTTGTAGCGCCATTACGCTAATGATATCGAGATACCGAGGGACAAAGCTATCACGTGACCCGGTTTTGCCTCCAACATGTCATGCACCTCTTTAACGTCTCCTTCAATCTTTAAAACCACACTGACCAAGTTTAAGCTTTTCTGCATATTTTAATAAGTTTTCACGCCTTTGTATTTTATCAGGATTTAGTAGGAAGTTGCGGTATATGATTTATTTTCAGATACAATATGTGATGGGATTGATTTGAAACCGAATAACTATTAGGTTGAATGATGTTTTTTACTGTGAAACCATATTGAATTAATAATTTATTAATTTTTGAAAATTAAATTAAATATCGCTGACTGATTTTTTATCGATACATTTTTTGTGACAAGAAAACTTAAATTTATTCAAAAATTAAGAAATGATATAGTGAAGGACTTACCGTATCATATATATTAATTTCCGAAGAAATTACTTAGATTACATTCTTTTATAACTTATGAATATGTTCAATGACAAATTATAGTGAGTAAATTTTTACAGTCATTTGATTCTTTTGAGTTTATTTTTGCTTTCAAATAGACTTCGGGATCAATAAGAGGTCTGTTAGAACATGCGATAATCAATACTTAGAAGTGCAACTTTTATAGCTATTCTTATAATTAATAACATTAAGTATCTTCACTTTTTTTTCCCTCCATCATTTGACTTATAAATTTCATTTCAATACAGACATAACACAACCATTTACTTGAGAGTTAATTTGCTTTATGAATCAAATTCCCCAAACTTTAGATTTCCGGTAGCTGATTAGGTTGTGCGTTGACATTTTGTATGATTTTTTCATTATCAATTCGTTGCCTTGTTGTGTCTTCAACCTCCATAGCAGCTGACAATCACGAGAATGTGTAGAGTAATTAATGGAAAGATGAACTCATATTTTTAAAAGCAGATTGCCCTTTTGTGACACGGAAAAAAAAAAAAAAAAAAAAAAAAAAAAAATGATGAGATTCATTTTTACTTTATCCAAAATTGGGAGAAAGAATCAGAGAATGAGGCAGGCCACTTGACACAACTCTCCACCTTTGCTTCCAAATCCAATCACCTTTGTTGTATCAGATGAGGGAGCAACATATCCCACCACGTGTCAGTTGGTGCACTGCCTCATCCAGAACTGTTATGTTCAAACACCAATTGCCATTCGCTAGCTACACAAAACTGTGAGAAGTGTCCACGTCAAAAGACATGCATGTAACAAATAAATTCTTTTAAATTGTTATGAATTAAAAAAGGGCAAAATTTGAGCTAGGAGACAAGCAGTTGGATTACATTAATTGATTGCAACTCTCTATTTTAAAATGTAACTACTGCAATTAACATTTCCGATGGGCTTTCAAAGAGTACGATACCCGTTTATTAATGATGTATAGGTAATTTTCCTTTTCTCTTATACCACATATAAAATATTTAATTTTCATAAATTACTTATCATTAGCATTTAATTATCTAGTAATTATATAAAGAATGATTAAAATATTTTATCAAATTTCGTTCATTTATGAAAGGATCAGATTATATCAACTTTAATTTTTTTTATCTAAATCTATAATTTAAAATATAACTTTCAATTTACATTCAATGGTAAAACCACTAAAAAAAGTAAATAAATTTTTAAAAATAATAACTTTGAATTAAGTTGAATTTTAACAAATAATAACCTTTGAATTAAGTTGAAATGGATTCATGAATACTGGAGTGATAAGACTTAATGTATGTCAATGTTGTGATTGAAGGGGAAAAATTTTTTTTTTTTAAAAAAACGCCTTATTGATAAACTACTTTTTTTTTTCTTTTTTCTTTTAGCTGGTATGGATAAACCACCTGTTTGCGACTATGGATTTTTTTTTTTTTTGCAATTATATTGTCATTTTAAACGGACTTTAGAAATTGTTAATTTGAAAAAAAAAAAAAAAGTCCCAAAAAACTTCTAACTTTTGATATATTATTAATTTTTCACCATATATTCGTTTTTAACTAAAATACCACTTCACTTTAAATTAAACATCCAAAATATCTCTTGAAAGTATATGAAATGATGACAATATCCTTGACAGTCACAAATTCTGTTAAGTTAAAACCGTTGATCATTTGACTCCAAAAGTAAAAGGAAATGCAATAAAAATGTAATTAAAATAAGAAAAAATCTTAAAAAAAAAACCCTGACTTTTGACATATTATCTATTTTCATTTTGTAGTTTTATTTTTATCTAAAATTATTGTAACTTCAAAATTTTAACGAAAATGTTAAAAAAAATTAAATATCTAATTTACACTTGATTTTAATAATATTAAAATATAAAAATCAAAATATATAAATTTTTTCGATCTTCGTGAGTTTGACATTGATTGATGATTAGGGTTTGATATTTTTGATGATTTTGACATTGAAGATGGTTGAAGATGTTTTTTTTTTTTTAATCTCAAGTTGTTTTTTAGATGATAATGTTGATGATGTTGAAGATGATGATGTTCTGATTGTTGATAATGTTGATAAAGATTTATGTATTTTCAATACGATGTTTGAGATTGAACATCATTCCAGATGAAGTTCTAGATTTATTGATGCTCTAGATAATGTTCTGGTTGTTGATGATGTTGATAAAGTTTTGTTTTTCATTTTTTTTTTTGATTTTGAAGATTGGATTTTTTTTTTCAATTTTTCATTTAAATTTCATTTTTGTTTTTAAATAAAATTTTTAATTTTTTAGTTTTTTTTATTTGGTCAATTGGATCAATTTAATATTATTTATTTTAATTTTTTGATTTTTATATTTTCATATTATTTAAACCAAGGGTCAATTTGATATTTTAACTTTTTTTCTAACATTTCTGTAACAAATTTGGTGGTATTAAGGATTTTGGATAAAAACGAAATTATGTAGTGAAAAATAGACAATATATTAAAAGTCATAATTTTTTAAGGATTTTTCTATATTTTAATATTAGTTAAACTAAAGGTAAATTCGATATTTTAACTTTTTCTAATATTTTGTTAAAAAATTGATAGTATGGAGAATTTTGGATAAAAATAAAATTACATGATGAAAATGGATAATATATTAAAAGTTAGGGGTTTATTTAAAATTTTTCCAAAAAACATGCGTTGATATATGGAAATTCTAGCTACTGGACAAAGTAGAAATGTATGTTACTGATGTACTGTATATTGCCTATCGCTATGGGACCCAGTCGGCTAAAAACTAGATAAAATTGAACCTTTCAACGAGTGATTTGTTATACTGTTCAACTAATCTTATTCTTAAACATAATTAAATTAAAGAGGAAAAGTCAATTTTCTCATCCAAACATCTAGAGAGTGCAAAGAAGAGAAGTGGGAGATGAGAAGGAAAATAATTTTGAAATGATAAGAGGCACGACCAAAGCCAAATGCGATCAAATCGAAGGGACAGAAAACAAAAACAATATCAGGAATGAGATCTTTTTTAGTGTTTTTTAAAATTATCAAATATAAGAAAAGAAGATGCTAAATTTAGAGTAAGGATTTTCTACTAATATTGATAAGACATTAATATTTTTTATAAGAGAAATTTAAATTTAAGTGATTTATGAAAGAGAAAAATTATATTAATCTGAATAATCCAATTTTTTAAATATTGATATGTTATTCAATTATAAATATATATTTAATAGATAATAAATCACATATTTTATGAATATATTAAAAAAATAAATAACGCCTGAACACCTCTCCTTCCAAATTAAGGAACCAACGAGCAACCAAAATTTAAAAAAACGAACAATAATTAATAAATCTATGTTTATCACATATATAAGCTTAGTCAACCTCAGAAAAAATATACAATATATGGCAAATCAATAATTAAAGTATGATATTTAATGTCAAATCATATTTGCTTGTATTTGCCGGCTAAAATTTATTTATATTTATCTTTAAGATCATACAGCTGTCTATCTTTTTCTTTTTTCTGGCAATAGCAAGTTTCTTTTTAACAAATTTACGACTGTACAAAAAAAATTAAAAGTTAAAATTTTAACAATGAAGTGCATATGGATCATAATTTAAGTGGTTGTATATTTTGTTTTCATATTGGTGATAAAATTTTAAATTTTATAGTATATATTTGTTAGTATACTCTTTTTTAAAAAAAAATATTTGTGTTCTTTTCAATTTATATATTTGTTAATATGTATTGAATTTTTGTTCATAAGATAAGAGTTATATTTCTTTTCAATTAAGATAACTTATGATTTATCTTGTTGTCATTAATTAATAGCTGTGCCTCAAAGGAAAGAATTGGTAAAACCTAACCAATGATTGATCTAATGCTCTTGATTTTAGTAAATTAGGGTCCACATATACATATATATATTACCTCTTACAGACCAATAATACAACAAAACTGTTTTCTCTTTTCTATATAAAAAGTTTAGTGCGCCAAATATACAACGAACTTATTATTACGAAGAGACAGCACTAGAATTTCATGTTTCTTATGTACTGATCTAACAAAAAATAATAGGCATTCAAATTACATCGCAAAAGTTTAGTCTTATAATTGTTACAATCACAAAATGAAGAGGTATAACGCTATTTCATCTCGTGACGATATTACAAGGGTTTACTCAGTTACCACATTTACAAGTAAGCGAAGTGAAAATTCGAAGTAGCAAAAAATTAGGAGCTAAAATCAACTACGTTGATTGCGGGGGCCATCGAGAACGTGGACCCCACCGCCCCTACCACAAGAAATTTGGTGGGTCCCTTCTCCTGCTCTCTCTCTCTCTTCCTCCCATGACATTAAAACGTTTCTCTTCAAGTGAAACAAGTGCACTAGATTGATACAGCAGCAGCCGTAGGGGGACACGTGGGCCCTCCCTGTGCATGACATGAGTGGTCTCTATCACACCTTGAGATCCACGTCACCCTACTTATCCAACTCTTCTCCTCTCTCACAATACCTGCTTTTCTTTTCTCTATTGCCTGCTTGAGATTTAAACTATTATCGCGGCTCTGATAAGCTCACCCCACCTGTAATTTAAATGGTCACTCAGGTTTTTTTTTTTTTATTTTAGTTTTTATTTTTTAACTGATCACTGAGCTTTTAAGTTTAAATTTTTGTTTGAGCTGTGTTGCAGTATACTCTCGCGTTAAGATCTATCGAATTAAATTTTCATTCATGTCATGACTTCAACATCTATTTATTTATTTATATTAAATTTAATAATAAAAAGATAATTAAATTAAAAAACGGAGGACAACATTTGAATTAAATGAAATTTAATAGATAAAGATTAAAGTTAAAATTTTGAATCAAATTTTTAACTTAAAGTAATTTGATGATACACTCTATTTAATGGTTATATGTCTTTATTTACATATACCCGAGTTCAGGTTTCACTTTTACTAATAAATCATATTATAAAATATTGTTATTAAGATAAAATGATATTAGTTACTATATAACCTTCACATTTACATTCTAGAGTTACTGTATGATCCAATCAATCCCTCATTCAAAACCCAAGTTATTTTAAAATTTTTAAAAGTAAATTAATATAATACATGTATAAATAAATACCAAGAAATGAAATTTGCAAAAAGAAAAATCATTTAAATCAACATAAAGTACACTAAAATATCATTTGAGATTTCTCACATCTTTCACCAACATTTACTAAAAACTAAAAAGTAAAATCTTCTCATAACTAACAAAACTTTTTAACAATCACCAAAATGTAATTTATTTGATAAAATCATAGGTAAAATAAAATATAATTAATATAAGTGATTTTTTTCCAAGCAAGGGTTTTTTATCATTTTTTTTAAATTTTTAATAATCTAATGATACATCAATATAAAAAATAATAAATTATTAATATTTTTATATTTTTTCTCTTTCATATATTGTTTAAATTCAAACCTGTTATACTCATTTTCTCGCACGGCCTAAATGGGCCAATATAGGCCTTATTATCTTGAACAGAAGCAGGGGTCCAGGAGGCCAAGATTGGAGTCAGCAGTTGCAAGCCCAGCTCGTGAGGCCCTTCAGGTCGCAAGTCAGCAACAGTTTCCAGACCTCCGCGAACGCCTCCTGCTCGTACCTTTAGCTCGTGGAGCTCGCGAGGTCGCAGCTCGCGAGAACTTCCAGACCGCCTAACCTCTCCTCCTGGTCACGTCGGCTCCCCTCCAGTGTGCATACCTGGCTGACCAGGGGACTTACTCAGGAGATATCGTGTATAACAAGTCAGCAAGGTCACCTACTCCCGTGATTTTTCGTCAGAGACTGTCTACACCATTACCAAGACACACTCAATGCGCCGGCTCTGCATTTAATGAATAGGAGACTTCTCCAAAAGCATTAAATGCAGACGTGTGCATGCAAGAAGGAATGATGGTTTCACATTTAAGACAGCATGGCTGTGTCAGAATTAGTTAAAATAACCGTCAGTTGTACCTTATTTTTGTATATTTTATTGCTTTCTTTGTATCTCTCCCCTCCATATATAAACAGGGGAAACCTTTATTGTACAATAGGCTGAAAAATACTAGAGAACTGTCACTCTACCGGATTTTGACCTGAGAGTGGCCGTGGATGTAGGCGCAGTCGCCGAACCACGTAAAAATCCTTGTATGTTGCATCCTTCTTCCTCCTATCTTCATCATTCATCTGATTGCATTTACTCAACCGCCACGACCAACATTCCCTCACCTTAATTAAATTTAACCAACCTTAAAACTTCATCTAAACCTCATTTATCACATACCTAACACTATAACTATTCCTTAATTATCTTGTTCGCCGTCTGGGCCTCAGAATCTCTGGTTGACCGTTTCCGAACGTCAACAAAACCTCTCTTATAAAAAACTTAACCAAAATAAGAATTTAATAGAGAATCCTACTCTTTCCATAATTACAAGAATAATTTTGGTATATTACATTAAATTTTACCGTTTGGACATAGAAAACTCTTTTTTTTTTTATTTGTAAATTAGTTGTTCAATTTTTATATGTAAAAATAAATGCACAATTTTATCTCTCTCTCTTTTTTTTTTTAAATCCAATTTTATCTGTTTTTATTACTTGTTGGTGACGTTTATCAACTTCACAGACAGGTCAACTGAGCAAACTTTCCCTTAAAATCTGTACCCATGTCGAATGTTTTCAATTATTTTAGTATAAAAACAGACTCTTAGATTGCATTAAGATTCACGTCAACGTTGGATGTGACTGTAATAGTTTTAATTTTACGGCGACGTGACAGCAAGCCGACGTTTTTGCGTTCCTTAAGCCACCACAGATCTTTAACCTCTAGAATAATTTATCTATTTTGGTTTCGCCAGGCGTGATAATTGAGTTTATAGTGAGTTAATAATGACTCGGTCAAACTGAAATTACGTTTGGAAGAAGAACGAGATTAAACATGATAATGATTTGGATCCAATAAGATAACAATCTACTGGAGAATGAGATTACATTTTAAACGTTGTGGACTTTTAGTGAATGACTTTGTTCCAATTTGCAATGGTAGGAGACTAATATGGTAGTGATAGACAATGCCATATTTCAACCTAGCCATCTATGATTGAGTTAAATATTGGAGTTTTGTGATTGTAAATATATGAAGCAGTCTTTAATTAAGTCTTGGATTTATTAGATCTTTGGATTTTGATAAGAAAGTCACAAATTGATAGGTAAATCAAAGTGATTTTTTTTTTTGGATAAAAATTCAAAGTGATTTATTTATTAAAGAAAAAGGTAGTTTGAAATCAATAGCATTTCTGGAGAAGATTGATTGATTTGTTAATAGAATTCAAAGTGTGGTGTTGGTTTCCGTAATTCAAATCCAAAATGTTACCTTTTCTTCACTTGACAAATAGAGAACATTCCACTACGTAAACTGGCACTTTCCAGAGTGGATTTTCTAGATTAGGCTTAGGGTTTGGTTTTACAATATAATTATCAAGTTTCTAATTAAACACCCTCTTTAAAACCATGCACATTCTTACATAATGTCATATAATTTCATATCTCAACCTCTTCACCAAAACAAATAACTTCCCTTACTAGAAGTAAACTCATTCTAGTTCACCCCCATTAGTGACAGCCAACTACCACTTCTTGAAGTTTCTTTATCTCTTTTTAAAAAGGCAGAAAAGAAAACATAAAAAAGTGTGAGTGAGTTTCTTATGAATTTTTTCATTAATAGTTTCTAACCAAGATTTGATTTTAAAAAGTGAACCACTTTAGTTTAATTTTTGTAAATTTTAGCAGAGTTCAAACCATTTTTTGTTTCAATTTTTCAATGGATGAATATAATAAACTCTTTATCAATATAAAAACCAATATAATGTAGTTTTGTTGCATACAAAATTTAATTAGAATCTTAATAAAATTATAAAATAAGTTGTTTGCTGTAATTAAAAATGATTCGAATGCATATGTAAGCTAAACATGAAAACAAAATTTAAAAAGAAAAAAGAAAACTTTAGCTTTTACAAAAAAAATGCATCAAAGATTTAGATGCCCCGTGATAGAACAAAATCGTTTGATGGGCAGGTCCCACGTCCCATGATGAAATGTTCCCGCAAAACTCACTGTATGGAAATTGGAAACCAAACTTTTTTTCGCTTTATTTTTACAGTGGAAACAGCCCAGTAAAAAGTGGGACCAGAGAAATCTAAAGTTGACTAGAAAATGTTAACAACAGAGGCTCCACCAAAAGTGTTTGATTTCCTTCCCCGGTTTGGCTACGCAGGATTGCGTCTCTCGTTTTTGCCGTAACAACGCTGCTCACTTCACTTCTCTCACATTTACACAACCATACACAAACTATTTAATACGGTTCTTATTATGTTTCTTTTCAAGTACAATTACGCCGTTGACCCAAAAAATATGAGAAAAAATGTTAATTTCATTATATAATTTTCTTTATCATAGACTCTTGTTTTTATTATTACCGTCAAATCAAACTGGTGTTAAAAATCATTTGATTTTATATTTTTGTTATTTTTTCATGAGCTGAGCTTTTCTAGCTTCAATGTCTCCTGTAAATTCAAGTTATAAATTTATTTTTAAACAAGAAGGGCACAATTTGGATATAAATATAAAATTTTATACTTATCATATATGACCTGTAATTTTAGTTGTAAAATTTCTGTTTTCTTAGAATTGTACGAGATTTTTGGATTAAGATTTGTACTTGGCGTTAACTGAAGCAGTTATTTAATATGTTTACGATAGAATATCAATTTTTTAACAATGAAGTCAACCAAATTTCGTAAAATCTTTACAATTTTGTTTTGTATGAAATTACTCGTGTGCACGTGTCAAAAAATAAAAAGTGTCAACAACTGCCATACATGTTTTATTTTACCCCTTCTTAAATTTGATATACATATATAGAATATCATACTTGAATAATATTGTTATACAGGAAAAGAATTTTTTACTTTTTAAATCATATTGAATGATGGTTATAATTTACCTTTATCGATTTAATTATAATATGTACTTATATGTTTAATAAATATAACTAGATATCATGTCCTGCTAAATATTAACGGTTTGAGACTCTGAGAGTGAATGCTAATTCAATTGCTTAGTATTTTATAGTTGTATGCATTATTATTTAACTAAAATGCACAAGTGACACAAAATGCCATAATAATAAATCCAAAATACAGATAAATTTATATCAAAATATGAGTTGGTATTAGCAATTTCTAGGCAGCAAAAAATTTATGATCATTGTTATTATTCGCTAACCTTGTGAATTTGGGTGATTATCGATATATATTTGTTGGCAAAATTTGTCACCAAATAATAACTAAATAGCATTAAACGCAGATATGTTTGAATTGAACATTAAAATCTTAAAAGGCAAGCAAAAACAATAAACTGTAACTGAACCTTTGTTAGTGCTGATTCATACGTTTGACCTCAATGTGGTTCCGGTCTTCTACGAGAGCCCAGAATTCGCTACCTGAGTTTGTTAGAAACAGAGCCCCATTCCACATCTCACGCAACCCGCGTGTCCACACTCGCTAAGTGAATGGCAGACAAAGTTGAGAATTCCACGAGGCGTGTCCTCACGCGCCATAATTTCGGGTTCTTGTTTAACTGCGGTTAAAAAGTAAAAAAGAAAAAAACAAAACAACACTGAAAATAAACGTTGTTCGTTAGTGTTTTTACTCGCAACAAATTTAACCGCTTTCTCGAAACAAACCCGAACGTTTTATTGGAGAGAGAAAAAGGCACAGTTCACCTGTACCCAATAAAACGTAAATAAAAATTAATTGAATATATAAATAAATGATCGAAGAAGAGGAAGATGAGAATGCCTCTTTGAGTTTCTCTCTGGCCTCTCATCTCTTACAAGAGAACAAAAGCAAAAAGAAATACGAAGACAGTGCTTTTCCAGTACATTTGAAAAAGATATTAAAAACAAAAAAAAAAAAAAAAAAAAAAAAGCGACGACGAACGGACGGATCTGGGTCAACGGCGTTTGACCGTAAAGAGGACAAGTTGAGGGTTAAGAATGTAATTACACATGTACATCAATTACTCTCTGTGTAGGAGGTTATTTATTTTATGATTCGGTGCTGTCCTTGTTGTTGTTGTTGTTGTTGCCCTCTTTAAAGGCTCTGGCTTCCCTCTTTTATGTGAGGTCCGGTTTTGCTTTTTCTCTGTTTTATCTCTGAACAAAGAGAGAGATAGAGAGAAATGAGAACCAAGAGAAGGCTGTGTTGTTCTAGAGCAGTAGATGTTTGTCTGGACCAGACAGTATCAGTGAAAAAGAAGAAGAGGGACGTTGTCGTTACCCGTGGAGAACAACAGAAGACGATTAGCCGGAAAAAGCAAAAGCTCTCGCCGGAGGTTGCCGCTGACAGTGACTTGTTCGATTCTCTCCCTGACGATCTTGTCATTTCTATTCTCTGTAAACTCAGCTCCACCGCTCGTTGTCCCTCTGATTTTACCAACGTGATGATAACGTAAGCATAACACTTTCTCTTTTCTCGTTAGCTTCGTTTCATTTCACAGAAAATAAAAAATCTTGAGTTTATCTTTGTTTTTTTCCAGGTTAAGTGATTGAATCTATCTGTAGAGCTTTGAATCTAACTGACTGAGTTGAGTTTGTTGAAATTCTATATATGCAGATGCAAGAGATTGAACGGATTAGCTCAGAATTCTTTAGTACTATCTAAAGCTAGTCAAAAAACATTTGCCATTAAAGCGAATAACTGGTCCGACTCAGCTCATCGGTTCTTGAAACTCTGTGCCGATGCCGGCAACGTTGAAGCTTGTTACACTCTCGGCATGGTACAGACCAGAACATTATTTAGAATAAAAATATGTTTTTTTTTTTTTGGTTGTTGAAAAATTCTATGTTCACTTGTACAAGTCATGAACATTCTTCCAATGACAATTTTTTGCATTTTTTTTTTAAATTAGTGTTTTATATTTTGTTTTTGGGTGTCGACAGATTCGATTCTACTGTTTACATAATCGAGGAAGCGGAGCGTCGTTGATGGCCAAGGCTGCGATTAGCTCACACGCGCAGGCACTGTACTCGCTGGCCGTTATTCAGTTCAACGGCAGCGGTGGTTCCAAGAACGACAAGGACCTCAGAGCCGGCGTGGCTCTGTGCGCGCGAGCCGCTTTTCTCGGCCACATAGACGCGCTTCGTGAGCTCGGTCACTGCCTGCAGGACGGCTACGGCGTCCGCCAAAACATCGCAGAGGGACGCCGGTTCCTTGTCCAAGCCAACGCCCGCGAGCTGGCTGCCGTGCTATCGTCGTCGGCTGCCCAGGGAGCCAACGCGCGCTCTTGGCTTACGTGGAACTCACTCTCGCACCCTCACCCGGTTGCTGCTACACACCCTCAGAACCATAGCAACGGCCAGATTACCGGGATGGGGTGTCCGTTACTGAGCGATTTCGGGTGCAATGTGCCGGCGCCGGAAGCGCATCCGGCGAGCCGGTTCTTAGCCGATTGGTTCTCGGCTCGTGATGGCACGCCGGGTCCCGGATTGAGGTTGTGCTCTCACGTTGGCTGTGGGCGGCCGGAGACTCGGAGACACGAGTTCCGGCGGTGCTCGGTTTGTGGCGCCGTGAATTATTGTTCACGCGCATGTCAGGCGCTTGATTGGAAGCTGCGCCATAAAGCCGAGTGCGCGCCGGCTGAAAGATGGCTCGACGAGGACGGCGAGGGTGACGTGGACGCCGACGGTCAAGGTAACGATGTCGGGAGAGGTGGTGAAGTGGATGAGGACGTCATAGGGGATAGTTAACGGCGTTGAATGAATGGATAGACTGACGGTGATGGGTAACGGTAACGGTAGCGGCAACGGCACATGATATTTGGGATAAAATAGTCCTATAGAAAATGATAAAAGGGCAAAAAAAAGGAGAAAATTGAGGCCAGTTTTGGTGGAAAATTAATTTAACTTTTATTATGGTCGTTGGAACTTGGAAGGCAGTTGAGACTTGCGAGAGAGTTTTGTTTGCCCTTGTTTGTATAGTAGGGTAAATCAGTCAAATCAGGGGGCTTTTTTCTTTTTTTCTTTTTAAGTAGTTTTTCTTTTTGTACTATAGAGCAACTTTCGACCTTGATTTCGGTAAATTAAAAATTCAATCCGGTAAAATTTGCTGTTGTCTTCTTGCTTTGCTCTTTGATTCCTTTCTGCTTTAATTTTAACAAAACAATATAGTGTTGAGAAAGGTACTACTATGTGCAACGAATCGTACTGGAACTTTAAAAACTTTAAAAATCTGTCTAGGTTACGAGTATTAGAGTTGGAAACTTTATTGAAAGTTGAAGTGTTTTGCGTTCTTTTAGAGGAAAAACGTTAGAATTTGAAGAGCCTGTTAGGTCTAAATCAAGATTGAGACATTTGAATTCATATTTGTTGGGGAATGTGTGTTGGTTCAAAGGAGGTGGAACAAAATTAGGTGTGTGAATGGGAGGAAAAGGCAAACTCAGGCTTTAAAATCGTTTCTTGTTAAAGAGATGGGGCTTTAGCTTTAGGGTAAAGGTAAGGAATTCTCTTATCTTAGATTTCAAAAAACTTGGAAAAAAAGAGGATGAAATTTGAATCTCAAAACAACACTGCAGTAGTTCACTACTCACCTCACTAATGTCTATAAATATTTATTTATTATTTTTTGAATTAGGAAATTGAAAAGTATTATTGGCAACACTAGGGATCTTGGGTAATCAATTGTTTCATCACTTGCTGTTCCTTTTACAACCCTTTGTTTGCTTTTTGGTTGTCAAAATAGTTCTCAACCATCAAGAGATTTGACCCAGAAGAAATTGAGAACTTAGAAAAAGGAAAAGTGGGACGAAAGTAGTGGCAGAGACATGCATTTTTTATAGTGGAGAATTGTGGTTGTTTTCAAAGCTTTATGTCCATTACCTACAACAAAAATTAACCAACATATATAGGAATGTAAATGGGGTGACTGGACCATCATGTGTGAATATGGGACTCAAAGTTGTTGTCTGTAATATTATATTTCTTAAAAAACATTATCAAAATTTTCATGATATTTAAGTTTTTTTAGTTATGTAGTGGGTGGAAATTGAAATTAACAATACTTAATTCATACACATTCAGATTGGTATAAAATATGAACTTGTGAAAATTCAATTGATATGAAGAATCTGTCAATTAATGTTGTGAATATTCACAAGTTTTTGCCATCTTAGCAGAAATGAAAGTAATAAAATTGGTGAAATGTTTCATAGACATAGAAGGGATTTTGAGATCGAATTTAAATTGTATTAAGATTTTGAAGGATTTGATTTATGTTAAAGAAAAAGTAAAAACAACAATTTTTTGTTCAAGCAAAAGCATCTTCTGGGTGGTGAAATTAAGTGGTGTTCAAAATTGGATGCGGTCAACCCATTCAAAGGCATTGGTAGGAATACCAGCTGTGCTTGATAACAATTTAATGCACAAGTAGCTGCACCGCAAAAGCTACCCAAGTTTCAGTACTTTCATGCTTCTAAATTTCGTTAAAAGGGTTGACTCTGCTCAGGATCCATGTACTATAAATTTGTACTACAAAATCAATACAATTATGGCTTCAGAAAAAAAAAAAAAATTATTCAACATAATTATGGTTTGATTTTATTCATATAATTATATACATTAAGTTTTACAAGTACAATTCAGGCTAAGCAAGCTTGGATTGTCACATCTTAACCAACTATCTCTGCACCAAACCTTCTTCACAATTAATATCCTAAGTTTCGAGGCCTTGTGCTTGCATTTACCATCCGAATTGATTGGTTTAAAGACCAATTAAAAATGTACAACACTTCTTTAAACTCGTACATTTAATACGAACTGATTGTATGGTTAGTTTTAATGAATTCAGTCGGATTTATATAGTTATTGAATAATCAAACTTGATGGATTGACAAAACCGATCATCAAATCCAATTTAATTTACTTGAAATTGGTCTTATATTATGTTTACATCTACCCAAAACTGAAATTGAATTACAATGTCATGTTGTACTGAAACAAACTGGAATTTATGCAATCAATATTTCATTAAAAAAAAAAACATTGCGTGTGAAAAAACCCGATAATTTTGAATTGACAAAAGCCCCTAATCAAATAACTTGATATGGTTGGAAAATCACTTGTGACCGTAATTTTCAGTAGCATAAGTTTTGGTAAAAAATCAAGTTAGGATGCCAAAGCAGTTGTAATTTCCTTACATGAACATGTGATGGCTTTGCTTTCAGTTTTTGTAATGCTTGATTGTCCAAAGACGAAAAAGAAACAAGCAACAAAATTAGGAATCTAATCACGACGTTGCACCAAAAACAGCAAAACAAACAAGAAATATACAACCACCATTGATTCTATTCACGTATAAGATTCCAAATTTCTTCTATCACAAATAATTAATCGCATTATATATATATATATATATTCTAAGAGCCAACTTGAAGTGTTCATTAATTATCCATTTTTTTTTAACTTATTATACAACTTATTAATTTAAAAAAAAAAAACTTGTATGCTATCTAATAATTTACTTAAAGAACATAAAAATTGGAAGAACCCATCGACAAACTTAAAAGAATTTAAAGAGTTAAATATTATACCACAACAATGAAGCTATCCATATAGAGATGCAATACGTTAACTAATTAATTAGAAACGTTGATAAGTAACATCAATGATCAATACATATGCAATAACGACATACCAATTTCTAAGATCGCCTATAAATATATAATACTAAGAAAGATTATCAAAAGGGAGAGGTTTTTTTTTTTTTTTTCATCTATTCAACTGTATGGACTGTTTTTAACCAACATTAGATCACTTATAACTTAAGCATAGGAGGAGGATTTTGATGCAAAACATCGCGACATTTTGATGGATTTGTTCATCTTGCAGGACCTCAAGGAAATGTGATATCTGAATTCGTCAATCCGAGGGCACCCATAACCAAAGCTACCGGATTTCGCATCAACAAAACTATAAACTACGTTTTTTGGATTTAAAATTGACTCACAAGTACACCAACTTAAAGCTATCGCTTTCAAAAGCTAACACGGAATCATCTTTTTGGAAGTGAGTTTGATACTATTTAAATTGATTTCTGACAATAAGAAAGATTCTTTAATGTGCTTACGGTTTTATTTGAAACGAATGAAAATGTTTTTGGAATAAAGAAATATTATGAGCATCTTTTAAATTCGTACCTAACAAGAGATTTTTTAAAAAAGCAAGAAGAAATGCTTTTGTAGGAAAATGTTTTGAATAAGTGATGCTTTTTACAGAATGAGTATTTTTTTCGGTCGTCTCTTTTACAGGGAAAGAAGTGATGGTTAACAAAGAGTTGGAAGTGGTCGGTGCAAAGAATAGACAGAATTCAAAATTGCTCAAATGGAAATGGAAGGTGGTATGTTCAAATTCAATGTAAAAACGGAGGATCATGGACTCTAACTCTGTAGGCCTGATTAAGCCCAATCACAGGACATATGAGCGAACAGTGTTATTCGCACCCTAATAAATGAACATTGACACCCACCCCATTATAACAACGACACGGGGAGAAAAAATCTGCTATGGCATATTGTGTACTGTACTCTTAATCACGCATATGTTATCAATAATCAATCATTTATTTGTACTAAAGGTTTAGTATTCATCCACACATCATCTTTTAATAATAGTGATTAAGTATCCATTTTGACTTTTTTGGTGGATTCACTGGGTTGTGGATCTCTTTTTAGTAGAAATTATCATCTCTCTAATTGTATGAATAATCATTCGAACCATGTTATCAATGATCTATCTCGATAAATCTCAATAATTATTTAACTCATTAGGTATCAGCATTAAAAAAAAAAAAAAGAAGAGTTTATTATTCATCTCGATGCATCTTACAAATTGGGTTACGGATTGAAGTATTGGTCCAACCATGGCAGTTGGACACATACAATTTTCATCTTATTTTAAAATCGTAAGTTCGCAAAAAAGTGCAGTTCCAAAAAAAGAGAGACGTAAAAAGGGGAAATAAAAAAAAAGGGACGTAAAAAGAGTGTCGACTTTCAGTTTTTTTTTTTTTTTGTTTTTTTTTTTTGCAAAGGTGTTGAATTTCACTTTGAAGTTGAATAGTTTGCCTATTTACGAAAGATGTGCACATGTAAGTGGAGCAAATATGTCAGTCTCTCTTCAATTATTTGGGCTTCATAATCTCCAGACCATTTATTTAATAAAGTCTTGGGATGGCCCGAGCCCAATTGACATTGTTCCAACACTTGAATCAATCATCTACCTCTCGAATCTCAATCGACAGTGATTGCCAGTTGCCATTGCTTCGCTACTTGTGAGCTTTCAACAGGTACGCTCATCCGTGTTTGCAATCAGTATTTGAATTTACATGCTTTATCACTTTTTGTAATGATCAGTCTTAATTTCTGTAGATATTTATTAGATTGTTATATATATATACATGCGTTGGTATATAATCTAGGGTTTTCCATTTCAAAACGCACACGATCCTTTTAAATCTTGTAATAGATTTCAATGTTAATAGAGGGTGCAATTGATTATTGTAAAAATTGGTTTTTTATTTGGATTGAATATATTCAGAGGTGAAGATGGGATTTATTATGGAGTTTGCGGAGAATTTGATTCTGAGGTTGATGGAGGACCCGAACGAGAGGGACAGGAAATTCAGGGAGCGTTTGTATGAGACGAAAGAGAGGTGCAGGAAAACAAAGGAGATGTGGAGCTATCCTCTCCGTCCGTACGGCTTCTGGACCTTCGAACGACACAATGCTCAGCTCCGATGGGATGCCCAAATTAGCCAGGTCCCTGGTCGTAGGGACCCGTATGATGATCTCCTTGAAGGCAGCTATGATACCACCTCTAAATAAAATGCCAGGTTTGATTTTGGCTGTTGATTCGACTTCTTGATTTGGATTTTATGTTCTTGATGTTTTGGTATTATGATACAAATATTTTTTTGTCTAATTTGTATATATTTTGTTTGATGGTGATTGTTGCATGTCTTAGATATGTGAAATTGTTTTGTAATTGTGTAAAGTAAGATTGTGGGAGATGTTGTCTTTATGTTGTATTGATTCATGATCTTCAGATTCTGTACATGTTTTAGAGGTCCAACTTTGTAATTTTTGTATTTCATTGATTTGGTTTTTTGACTAAACAAGTAGCTCCTTTAGTGGTGCAAATGAATATGTTTTATAGGTAATTATGTATTTATAGCAATTACACGTGAGGGTGTTGAAGTTGTGATGTGGAATATAGACTCCAGTGGTGCTACTATGCTGGATGTGGACATATTTCTGTGATAAGTTTTATTGTTCTACATGATGTCTTTCTTGATTCCATCACTTGCTTACAGATTCTTACTCACGTTCTGTGTAGGAAAAAATACTTAGGGTGATACATGGTCGACGACAGAATATAATTATTTGTATCTGCAAAACTTATTCAAAGCCCATCCATTGGTTTTAATTACTATTTACTTCCTGGTGCTATGGATGTTGTATTCTATATGGTGTCAGCCACTTAAGTTTCTTATCAAGTAGCGGCCGTCTGTTACACTTCCATATTCTTTTCTGTGTCTTCTGCAGTCCATATACTCATTCTGTGTCTTCTGTAGTCCATATACTCATCAGTTGCATATTTTTTGTTTATCCTAGGACCTAGGATACTAGATTATATACTCATTTTTCTGTTTGATAAACCTTTTGTTTCTGTTTAAAAAAATGTTTTATAGACAACATGTATTTGACTTCTTAAAACTGAAATTTGAACCGGTATGTGTGTCTGCTAATTAGTTGTGATGTGAGCTTAACACTTTGTGATTTAGTGTAATCGCTTCCTTGTATTTGTTGGATTTAGAGGATGAGTTCCTTATATATAGGACTTACTTGATCTGGGATATAGCTGGTTCAATAAACTTCAAAATTTAGCTTAAAGACATATTCTCTAAACTCAAAGGATTCGACGTACGAGAATCATCTCCTTTTTCTTTTTCTTACTTTTTGCTGACATTCTATGCCCCTTATCTGAGAAGATAGGGCAGGAATAAATCTTATTTGAGCTTCAAATTTAAGAAAACTAATTCTGGAAAGATATATGCTGTCTTTCTTCCATAATCTATTTTCAGTTGTTACGGAAACATCATGGGCATACAATCTGGTTTTGATCAAGGTATCGAATATCATAAGACTAGGAAAGTAGATGCTATTGTCTTGTACAGGAATTCCCTTTCCAATTTTAATTATTCGACTTGTATACTGTAAGAAATAGTGTGAAGAGAAAGAATTAATTAAATGTTCTTCAAATGAGGTAGAAAAATATATTCACTAGTTCTCTCTTTTTTGATGCAGTGAGCTCAAAAGCCAAGCCACAGTGATGTAGAGATTCATAAAAGAGGATGGTGAAAGAGCATTTAAGTTTCCCCTTGTTTTTACCGTTATTGTTGAACAGTTAATGCATGTCTGTAGACTCAACTATTCCGGACTGATTTACAAGTCTGAATAATTTTCCATGTAATTCTGGTGCTGGGGAGTGGAATATATGTTTTTAATTGAATTTTCACCGGTTTGCTGTGTTGTTACTATCGCATGCCAACACATATGAGCACACCATATGCACAGCATCAGCTTGGTGAATCTTTTGATTAAGGAAGTGCTTGAGACACAAAATTTATGCAAATGCAAAACATAACCACAACTCAACTCAGTGGAGAACTCTTGACAGGTTCGTGGTGGTCATATTCCAAACAAAGATCAGCAAACGAGGATGAATAAAAATTTTGGCTTCTGGATATAAGTTTAACTATTTGAATTCTAGGTTTTGGGGTTTGTTCATGCATGGATAAATATTCATTATATAATGCACACAAAAATCAATAACCCAAGGACCCAAATAACAAACATGATTTATGAAACATCGATACACAATTAAGTCTCGAGAGACATTTACAAGGTCACTGCTATCCACATTGCCAAACCCACACGCAAACCACAACAAAGGCTACTAGAGTATGTGCAAACCAGAATTCATTACATCAAATAATTAAACAAGTCATTCTGAGTCTGAGCTTGAGTTTGATTCTCGTTCAGTTGCATCTCCTTTCGTCCCAGCTGCCCCGTTCTGCTTAAAAGCCTTGGCTATCTCATCAATGGGAACCAAAGGGAAATAACTAAAGACCGTGTAACCCTTCTTGTCCATGTCCTCCACAACGTGGTTGTACTTCTCCGACCAGTGAGCAGCCGTAGGAACAGTTATCTCAGCCAACGTGTGGAACGATGCATAGTGGTTGAGCTTATACCAAGCCTTAACAGAGTTCATCAGCAGGAAGTCCTTAAATTCTCCAGCAGCATAATGCACCGCTGCACGTGGTCCTCCAGACTGAGCTTCGCTCACAAGCTTTTGAGCTTTCTCTGATGCCTTCTCGATCAAGCTTTGAGCTTGGTTGACAACCTGCTTGGCCAACGGTGGAGCATGCTTGTCAAACTCATGTGAAGCTTCATCTACCTGCAAGTAACCATCTAGTTAAAAATCACTCTTCCAACTTTAAACAATGCTCCTATAAAGAACCTAAACCATTGCATTAATAATAAATTTATTTTTTGATAACTCGACAAATCTTCTAAAATGGCCTAATGGTTTATAATAACCAATGTTTAGCTCTCATTTAACTGGAGTGATGAACAGAGAGAAGCGTATCTGATCAATTTTACCAATAAATGCTTTTTTGAGCATTCTACAACATAAAATTCAATTATATTTATAGAAGATAACTTATTTGTCACTAGATCAATAAAGGTTAATTAACATACAAATAGTGACTTCTAAACTATACATGTAAATTTTGTAGCTTAGATCAAGTTTTCCAAGATTTGAAATATTGTTGATTTAAGCAAAAAATGAAAATAAGTAACCTTCACATCAAGAAAAAGGAGGAGGTCATCGGGGACGCCCTTGAATTTCTCGTAGACGGGTCCCACAACGGCGGTCACGGCGCTCTCCACCGTACCCACCGTCGATCTCAATGGCCCAGAGCTTCGCTTCGCGTAATTGTAAAGACTTGACACGCAGACGAGCGCGTGAATCGCCGCTATCCTCACGAATCCTAGGTGCTTCAGCTCTTGCTGTCTCTTGCTCTCAGTATCAGTCTCCATCTACACTTGAACCAAAAACAAAGCAAAATTATAGATCGCTTTAGATATCGAAAAAAAAAAAAAACAAAGACATTAGTTTTAAAATAAAAGATAGATAGTACCTTTGTTCTTGTTTCAGTGAAAAAAGAAAGGCTCTGTAGGCTTGCGTTTGTGACCAGCTTCGACAATTATGCGTAACTGCAAAATGATTTTAGGCAATGACGAGGTGTTGTATTTATATTGCGAAGAGCGATCTGAGTCGTACGTTTGATCTGACGGTTGGAATGAGATCTGGGTTATTCGAATCTGTGGGTGGATGTGGGGTCCAGATTGCATAACCTGGTGATGGAGATTCGTGGTGGTGTTAAAAGTAGGGCCGTTACGAAGAGCTTTCTGGGACTGGGAGAAAGAAGAGGCTTCGAGATGGACACGTGGAACGTGATGACTGGGAGCATATGTTGATAGGAAATATCTAAGGAAGTTTCTTCCTCATTGGAGCTTTGTGAATTGCGTGGTCAGCCGATCGAGACAAAAATAGGTGACTGGTAAATGTTGATGAAAACTTCCCGTCATGTCCGCGTTTGTTGGTTTTTCTAACTTTTATATGAAAATATAGATTTTTGTATTTTCGTATAAAAGTTTATGGGGGTGTGTATTTGTTTGTATTTCTAACTTTTATATGAAAATCCTTTCAAGTAAATATGAAAATAAAAAAATTTATAAATTTTGGCATTATTATAATGTATTTAAAATTTCCGTTTTTTTATATTCAAATGAAATTAATTTTTTTAATAAATAGAAAATTTTATATAAATTAATAAATATGTATAAAAAATTTTCAATCCGCTTCATAAATATTAGAAATAGTATAGTAATCAATTTTTTTAGAATTATTATAATAATCATTTAAATAACTAAGTATGCATATATTTTATAATTGATTTCACGTATATTAATCTTTTAAATTTATTTTTTAGACCATCACAAAATTTATAGGTAAAGAAGTGACTTGAATTTATGTGATTAGATTAGGACCGATTGACTTCTTGTCTACTTGACAAGTTTTCGTATGGTTCAATACTACTTTAACGAGGTAAAGTCATGGCGTGCCTTATCTACTCAAAAACCAAAGTATATAGCTAGATTTCGTAAAATCACCAAGTCAAATCTAATAAGCGGCGCAAATATTATATTAATTAAACTTACTGATTTATAGGTTCTTTGATACGACAGTAAGTAATGAAAATATGCTAATAATCCATTCTTCAATTCCCATTTCACAGCGCTTCAAGTGCGGTGGCCGAGTGATAGGCACCCCCTCCCCTACCTTTCAATGTTATGGCCATTTGTTCAAGTATATGGATTCTCATTTTAAGTGAATAATTTTCTCATTACTATATGAATAAAACTCTATTTTATAAAAGTAAATTTTTAAATCATATTTCAGAATGATATCTCAAAGTCTAGATAGATATAATATATGTTTTTTAAAATTCTCTATTTATAGCAGCTAATGATAATCTATTGATGTATATTTTCAAAGGTTTTATGACATGCATGTTATCTCTAAAGCATAGCATTATTTATTCCTTTGTTATTTCATTTTTATTAACTCAATTACTCAAACATTATATTAAATTCACAGATAATCCTTCTCATTTTATAACACCTTTTTGTAATTCTATCGAATATGATAGCTTTCTTATCAATTCACTTGATTCTTTAATTTTATGAAAAGGAAGAATAATAGAATTTTTAAGTCAAACCATTAAAAGAAAGCCTATGAATGAAATAACAGATTGAGTTATATATATATATATATTTTTTTTTAAACATCCAAATTAGTGATTGGACCATTGGAGGAGAATACAAAACAAATTTCACTTTGGCGCCCACCGGAATTCTTGTCACGGTGACAATTTGTTTTGTAGTACAACTTGCAGGTGGCTCACCTAACAACGTAGCTTCTTCGTTAATGTTTTCACATCAATAACAATAAAAGTAAAAAAATAAAAAATAAAAATGATCCATTACGTTATACGAAGTGATATCACACTCCTCAAAATCAGAATACTGTTGCAAAATGAAGGCCTAACTTTCGAGGCAAAAGACTTCGTACTTGCAACTGCTCCACTGACAACTGCTCCACACAATCGTCATGTAGAGTCAATGTCCTTTTAAATCTTACCCTCCTATGCATCCTCACCTAAGTTGGGTAATTTTTGTTCACAAACTTTGTTAATGTCATGTTCACTAAATGGACATAAAAAAAAAAAAAAACAGGAGCTAATTCAAATATGATTCACTTTATTAATTGTAATGCCAATATGATAATACTACTCATTTGTCAAAATGTAAGTATGCAATATCACGTGACTAATATTTATTATTATTATTATTATTTTGTATCTGACAACATTTCATGTCTAGTTTAGACAACTAATAAGTTCTACCATCTTTAGTCCATAAGTAATCAAAATGGCTGATATCTGTATTCTCCTTATATGAACGAATCAGTCTTTAAAATGCAACTTCCAATACCAATCAGACTACAACAAAATTAATATGTAAGCCTTAATGACATTTTCTGCAACTATGGTCTAAAAAAGTTAATCACTTCTTTTGCATTCTATTTATGTGTCTGAAAAAAGATCAGCAGGAAGCACACAGCCTTTCAAACACCAACAGCTTGAGATTTCTGACGCTTTGCATACTGAAGTATAGGCTCCTTAACCTGCCAAGGAAAATAAGTTGACAAAGCTAATGTGTCAGAACTATGGTGTTTTGATTTTCACAAGTTTTTTCTAGCAAATCACTCCCGAATACCCCTTATAAGTTATTAATTTTTATATTGAAGCATACCGTGCTTGTTTTCCTCAACCTCATGTCTTGGGTGGATCTCCTACCAATGATGTTGTTGGCCTCATCACAGTAATTCGCGTTTCCATTTGCTTTGTTCACATGTCCTGGTACAAAACTTTCTCTTGAAGCTACTGGCTACACAATTCCAAGAACAAAACTAGATATCAACCGCTGCAAAACTCGGCAAGTCATAGGCAATTAAATTTTGAAGTTGCGAACTTGAGTTTAACAACAAACTAACCTCGGCCCTGCTTGTGGGAGTGTTTCCTGCCTTTGAGATGGTCTGTTCACTCCTAATAGAACCATTTTGATGAATATCAGACCTGCCCCTTGTGCGAGTGAGATCTGATCCAATAGAGTGAAGGGCACCACATGTAGAGATGTCCTTGTGGCTGCTTACTGGTAATTGGAAAAACATTTTGTAGCTGTAATTTCTTACATTTGTAAACAGGAAACACAAGATATGTGCTAAAATGTATTTCTAGAAGGAGAATTAGGTACCCCTTCTGCCGCATTCCTGATTGTTGCACTTGTTATATGATTCATTGACATGCACATCCTGTTTAAAATCAATAACTAAGAGAAGAATTTTAAAAAATTATAAAACAGAATTATTTATGAGCACAAGGAAAAGATTGGCATTGTTACCATTGCATCAATATCTAATGCTTTCTTGACTTCCATTAGCTTTTTCTCAGTCTGGTTGGAATGGATCACACGCTTGCCTGCATCAAAAACAAGATAAACCCGAAAACCTGTTGATAAATTTTAGGTACTACAATTATGCCAAGCAAGAAGTTTTCAACTAGGGTGCACAAACCTAGCCTGCGGTTTCCTCCTTTGGCTTCAACATAACCATTCTGGATCATTTTATCAATTAGTTTGCGAACAGTAGATTGACTGGCTTCTCCTTCCAGCTTATTCTGAAGCTTTGTAACCGTCACATAATTCATTGGAAGAGCATGATACAAGGCCTAATATCATAGAAACGTCAGGACTCAGCATATGCCTTGTCAGACATAATAACCACATAAAGTAGCTGAATGGGAAGTAATATGAAATTAAACACCCTTTTCGAATGCAAAACAGACATAATGGGCTGTGATGAAAAGCTGATTTTAGTTTAATTCTAGAGGGAAATGGTTAGGAGTCAGTCCTACATTTGAAGCAGTATCTCATATGAGGAGAATAACAAAAACAGTCAATATAATGATCACTAGAATAAGAAAGAGCATAAATCACAAAATGTTACAAATACAGTCAAAATGTTCATATATTAACACTGGAAATTAGAAGACAACTCAGTGTAGATTACTACAGATCTTATCTTATAAAGAAGAGAATAAATATCAATTACCTTCATGTATATGTGGTCTTCTACCTGGGGAGTTTTTTCACCAAGTGAGACGCCATCCATTTCCTCCTTCACCAGGGTGAAATCAGAGTCAAATTTCTGATATTGTGTTTTGGACCCAAAAAAAGGAGTGTTAGCCAATAACAAGTAGCTAGGGAGATAAGTTTGATTCATACGTGAGAACTTGTAGATGAAGAAATAAATAAAAAGAAAAAACCTCTTGCTTCTTTATAGCAAATGTATCCTTTCCAGTTTTGGATAAAAAACCTTCTTTCACAAGCTTGTCAATTATTTCTGAAATGAAGTAAAGAAAAAACATAAAACAGAGGCAAAGACGTTAAAGAATTCAAAATTGTGGCAGTGCACATCTCTCCTTGGGCAAACATAATTAAGTCAGAGCCTCCATCTACCTTCAGTCAAAGCCTGCATTAAACCAGTAAAACTCATATCATTAGAGAATAAAATGTCAAAATAAGAAAATCATTTTTGTCAGAAGATATTGAAAAGGAACCCAAAGGAGGACAAATAGAAGCTCTTACCACTGAGATGTCTGGAAAATTTGATAAAACATCAGTAAGTTCAACGTTATCAAGGCGACGGCTGTTGATCCAGTCCTTTACCCTGGCCAATTGTTGTTCGTCTTCCTCTGCATCTTGAGTACAATCTGCACAGCATAAAATACATAAAAAATTATAATTGGACCCAGCCCAATAAATTCATCTTATAGCCCTAGAAGATAACAGAATATTAAGGGGGGAAAATAAAAAGCAAGGAAAAACTATCATGAAACTAATAAAAATTCCCTTTTTCAAAATATTTTATTTATTGTATGCCTCCCATGTTATCATTAGGATACTTCTGTTTTAACTGTGAGATTTACCTTCATCAACTATGCCATTATCTTCCTCTTGGCATTGCTTTTCTGTCAGATAACCATGGTTACTTCACACAAGCAGTGGCAATTCACCTCAGGGAAATATTAGGAAGAACATAAATGAAGAACTGTTTATGTAATTACCAATTGGTGCAACTATGTATTGATTTTCTTGTGATTGGTTAACCTGGAACAAGTAATATGGTTTCTACATTTAGCTGAAAAGAACAATACAATCAAATTCGTAAAAACAAAATTGATGTTGTCCCTTCACCTCAGTGTCAGAATCAGAAGCCCCATCCCTTTGTACAGAATCAGCTCCCAAGCTCACTTCATCATCTTGCATATCATCATTGTCATCCTCACAAGGATCGAGCACACTCTTTACCTGTACAAATAACCAAGAGTGAAAAAACATGACCTTAAATATAAAAGAACAAAGCTAAATCTCAGCCATTCTCAATATTTGAATTCCTTACCTTAAGAGCTAACACAAAATGCTTGCTGTTGACATTCCCAACCTCCATTTTCAAAGGACTTTTCGTCCATGTATTATGAGCTTCTTCTTCTGAGCAGCTTTTAAAGAATGGAGGTTCATAATCAATTGGCTGCAAGGTCAGATAATTTTCTCATCACTAATCTCTAATAATGTCAACCACATGTTATACTTGTTCCTCATAGGGAAATGTTAAAAGGATCCAGAAATGATTTCTCAAACTATAGATTCAAAAGATGCCAAAAAAAAAAAAAAGACATATTACATGTTATTTATACCGTCAACCTGTATGCAAAGACATGTACTTATGTGATCTTAAATGCATTACTACCTATATGCATTACCAAGCATGCAACTGCTCAAAAATCTGCCGCAACTAAACATGCCAACTCAAATATGGTACAGTCGAACCAAGACAAAAGTTCATATTCTATTTCCATGCCACATATCTAGTGAGAGGCCATTAAAGAATTTTGTAAAAATATTATAAACAGAATAGCATCACTTGAAAATGCACAAATCAAAGATTTATGAAAGCAGTTTAAAAGACATACCGTTACATCATCATAGTAGAGCAGCTTCATCAGTATGGTCCGCTAAAAGACAACAAATAACAAGCCCATCAGTTAAAAACCATTACAGTACAATCATCCAAAACTACACCCATAACCATAGTGCAGAAATCCTCTAACAAACTTACTTCTTCTGGCATTTTATCTAGAGTTCTCATCAGCTGAACCAGTGTGCGGACCATTTTGCAAGCAGAACTCCTGAATATTAACATAGGCAGCCAAGAGTTAACAAAATGCACTCTCTACATTAGAACGAAACAATCAATTTGACACGAGGTTTCATTTAAATTACCTCATTTGATTGGGAGTAATTTCTGTTGTGGAGTTACACTTGAACGTCTCGCCTTTTTTCTTGTTTCCAGTCCGATTGATGTTCATTGAAACTTCTTGACTATCAGAATTGGAGTAACTAAAAGAAACTGCACAATAAGATATTCTAATTTTATCAATCCTCTCAAAACATCTCTAGAATCAAAGAAGGAAGGATCTAATCAAATAAAATATACACAGAGAATCAATAGTGTATTAAATCATAAAATGTGCAACTGATAAAACGAACAACTAGCCACAAATTACAATACTCAGATAATAATCAATCAAATTTTAAACAGATAAATCAAGTGTACATGCATATTCCTCGATCATTGGTCCTTCAACGGCTTCACATACACAGAACAAAAGCGTCCTCAGATATTTTTTCTGCAGCGCATCGTAAACACCTGGAAGAAATATTAACAAACGCATCCAATTCAATAAACAAAGAAAAAATGACAAGAAACATGAAGCTTTTATTATAAATTGATGTAACCGATTAGCATGCCTTTCTCCATCCAATCAATCAGTCGACGTGACTCAGCATCCATCGGCATCAGCTTCTTGATCTTCATCTCTAATGATAATCACAAATTTTAAAAGAAAACTCTGGCAGTCAATAATGAAAACCATCAACAAAACTCAATGCAGATCTGATGAAAACAAGCTTTACCTAAAGCAGGAACAGACTTATCATTGAAGTATTTCTCTGGAAAAAGGCCTCTGATGTAGCTAATATTGAATATAGCGATACGAAGCAGGTTTCTCGTCTGTTGAAACAAATTCATGGAAACCACATGAGATCTTCACTCAAATACATTGAAAGAAAAACATATAACGAGATTTTTCTACTAGTTTCACGTCATTTCATTGACGATTTCACAAACAAGTTCGAAATATATAGTAAAAATAAAAAGCTCCACTGGTTTTTCACCAAAAATTCAAACGAATCACATAACAGAGCAGGTTTGATTTTAGAGATAAAAAAAAAAGGAACGTGAACAATGTTTTTATAGTCTACATACGTGATCAGTTAATCGCAACACGTTTGAATAGAACAAGAACAAAATAGATTTCCACTTTTTTATCTGATCTGATCTAGATTTGATATAGACAAAACGTTTCTTCTCCAAAACCTTTAAAATGTACTCGAATTTCACCAACAAAACCAAATAAGAGAGTTTTTGGTGAAGAAAATACAATGAATGAAGTTTTTAGCATAAAACTGATCTAAAACAGAAAAAATGTGGTGATCGAACAGTGAATTGTTGATTACCAGAAGAAGCGAGTCCTGTTCGGTGATCTCAGCTTCCTTCGCTTTCTGTGCAACAACCTGAAGACGAGAACGATAGTTGAAGAAATACGATTAAGAAGCGCATTGACTATCAAATGAAAGAGAGAGAGAAGAAGAAAATATGAAGAAATGAACAAGAAATTGAGTTTAGAGGAAGGTTTCCGGCTCACCATAGCTGCAAATTTGAGAGAGAATGAGAACTACTGAGAGTGAGAGCAAAGAACGCTTGATTTGAAAATTGAATTGGAGTTAAAAATTAAAATACGAGTGAGTGGCGGGACGAGAAAGATTTTGCCGGTATATATTGACCGTTTGTTAACTAACCATGGTTAAGGTGATACTCAACCGTGGTTAAATGATAAATGCGGATTGCGTGACGAGAGAGGTAAAATACTGTTATTACACCAGAATAATAGGGGTATTTCGGTCCATGAGGAATGACGTGGCGTGTCTCAGGCTTCTATGTGTTTGAAATGTATACCCGTCGACCGGAGACAGGAAGTTAGCGCGAAATTAGTCAGACAAGGCAATGCTTGATAAAGTAACATCACAGTTTCTAAAAAAAAAGAAAGTTAAACCATAATTCATAAATGCTTCCTTTTTATAAATAAAGTTGGGCTATTACTCTATCTGAAAAAGAGAGTTACAAAATTAATAATTTGATTAAAAAAAAAAAAAATAGAAGATCAATTATCTTTGTATTTTGCATGAAGCAATTCCTTAATCCTTCCAATTGCATGCGTGACAAGTGTACTGTCAATAAAAGGTGACTAAACCTCTCCACCTGCATCTTGAAAAAAATACAATTAAACAAATGAGCGATTAGTCAATTACACTAAACAAACAAGTGAATTTAATCGTGCATATCTACCATTTGTGTCCATAGTGTAGCAGGAACTTGGCATTCCACATCACCTAAATAAAAATTCAATTGTCATTTCTCTGTCAAGTTCGAGAAAGAAATTTTTTCATCAGCTTCCAACTTGTAACATTATACATATATTTCTCACTTATTGAAAAGAAAAATTATTGCAAGCTACCCCGGTCTTAGAATAGCCTATAAGGCACTTTGGCAGATCTCTTTTTTGTATAAAAAGGTTTCAACTGTTTATACATAGATTACAGCGTTGAACAAATTTTTTGCTCTTTCCAGTTGACAGCAGACCGTCTAACTTCAAACCTTTTAGTCTTGCAAAGACTTCTCAGCAAAAGTGAATTTCAAAACGTTAATTGTCTACAAAATAGAGGACAACACCAGTCCATATGAGCTGAAGTTCTTCACATCCAGGCTCACCTTTCAAAAGGATCTCCTCTATGAGAATTGAAAGGAGGAATACACAGAAGCAGCTATTTTCTCCCGAAGATTGAACTTCTTGGCAATCAATGGCCTTACGTCTTCAACCCCAACCAAGCTCTCCAAAAATGGTAGTAGATGAAGCAATTCTTGATCCGAACGATCATCAAACCAGCTCTCAATTGGAATTCCATTGTCCACTTGGAATCCGAATGCCTAGAAAGGAAACCATAAACCTCATTAAGAAAGTAGTCTCATGCTCACGGCCCATATGACCCATATGTTCGACATATTCTGATGGCCATCGAAGCAGTAGATAACAAAAAACTCAACTATAAGCACTCACAGGCATATAAGAAAATGAAATCATCGACTTGAAATACTAGACTTTCATTTAACAGAATTATACATTAAAGAAACTGTATCTCGGCGACAAAACTTATACATAGTCCACCACTTGGAAAGTTTACTAACCAAAATATGTACTTTTGTTGCCGATATAGAAAGAATATCGAAAGGAAGAGCAGAGTTCTAAACAGTACCTGTGGAGAGTTGTCGATTATGATAACACGCGCTAGATCGCGGCCAAGAACTGACAAGTCTTTGAGATAGTTGCCCTCCACAAAAACACAAGATTCACGGTAAACACGATGGCGAAATAATTTTCTCTTTGGATCAAGCACATTTAGAAGCTGCTCCGCATAAATACTTTGACTAGCAGTAAATATTATGATCTCAAAAAGACTGGAAACTCTCTCCAGAAAATCTCTGAGGTGAGGACGACACCGAACATAGACTGTATGCTGCTGGAGGTTAAAATTTACAGGGAATGTGAAGTCTGCATCACCACAAGGTTCTAACGTCGAATGCACCAAAGTCTCTGCCAAATCAAAGTAAATTAATCAATACCAGGAATTTATAAGATAGATGGCAAGTTATTCAAGATTAGGAAAATAATGAGTGGCATTTCTTCAAACAACCTAGTTAACTCTGAAAGTTAATTCTGAAACTTGAACATGATGAAAATGAAGAAAACAATGGATTTGGCTGAGTCTTTGGACTGACATGCCAAATGAAGATCCATTCGTAGATTATAACGCAAAAGCAGAACAGAGATTACATATATTTGCTTGTCCAGTAAGATAAGAAATGTCATACTACCAAACAAGAACCAAGTCTTTTTGATACCCAAGAACTAGAGAAGATTAGAATCACAACCTTGCATCTCATGATTCAACACTGGAAACTCAGAAACCAAGGAATTACCAATCACCAGCAATAATCAGAAATCCATACGCAACATTTATGTAGATAAAACAAATGTTGCCTTGAATGGAATGTTTAGTAATCAAAAGTATAAAAATACAAACTTAAAAGGACAAAAGAACAGAGAATACCACAAGGAAATTAAAATTTAACTTCACATTAGCTCACCTACTGTCAATCTCAAACCAAGTGACAGAGTGGTAAATAAATATAATCAAGAATAATAAATAAGCAACTAGGCAGTGTAAATCCTGATATAACAATCATTCTAAATTTAAACTTACATACACGTGACAGAGACTTAAGAAATATATATACCCAAAATTTCTTACCATCCAAGTCAAGAACAAGAGTGGTGGGTGGGCAACTCCGGGTCTGTTTGGGTAGCAGCATAGGCCGAAACGTGGGGACTACAGATGACAAGTCCGGTAAATTCTTTATAAATAAATAAGGATCAAAATCATCAAATTCCTCATACTCGTCATCCTCCTCACAGACATCAGCTGACATTGAATCTTGACCATGCTCATCTACACATTCCAGCTTTGAATTCTTCATAGCAAGATAAATGGCTGAAACTTCAGATGAAAGGCCGGCCCCTTCTGTTTCTGCAGTAAAACATGATTCACAACATTTTTACTGAAAACCTGATGTAATTACTACTTTAAGATATTTTGTTGGAAAATTAGAGGAGTCATTTATTTATTTAGAGAATAGTTGTAACTATTTAATTAGTCAAAAATATCTATCTTGTTATTAGTAATAATCTAGTTAATGGAGCCTAGAAAATTGTAGTGTTCCTCTTAATGGAGTCTAAAAAAAAGGAAAAGAGTTCTTAAGTGTCATGGGAAACATAAACATCATTAATAAGTTTGTTTAACAATATAACTATATAAAGAGGAATAGTCAGCCTATGTATTCAGATTTCTCCATCAATAAATTACTAGAATTTTTCTTGTTTAAAGGTTTTACTTGATTTCTCCTCAAAAGAAACTTAACTTTGACAATATTTGGAGTATAATTTCATTAACTTTAGGACAATATAGTTGTTCCAGTTTACCAATGAACATCAAAACCATATGCACACCAGACTTATAAATGTAAGATCATATAGTTTTATCTGCTTCTATATTACCAGGGCATGTTGTATTTGATGCAGTCAATATGTTCTCACTGTATTTCCTCTCTGCACCAAAAGTAGATTCAGAAGTCTCTCTAGTAATATGACCATCCAATGTATCAACCATTGAGCACTCCATCCCACTTGCCTCATGGAAAGTCTGGTCTTCGTTCCGAAAAAATTTGATGAAATCAACTGGATAGGAGTAAACATAAAAAATTACGAGAGAACAAACAAAGATACAAACCTATACTAACAAATATCGATTTCATCAACCACCTCCACTGTCAATATCCCCAGCCGTAACTTTAGATATGTGAAATGTAGGAGAAAAGATAGTTTCAGACGCATAATGAGCAGTTTCTTCATTAGAACCCTGTAATACAATTGAATCCAGTTAATAATATATATATATAGACATTGCAAAACAGTCTTTTGCTTATTCTTGGTATGACTACAGAATGCTGACTAAAAGGATGCCAAACTGATTCCTAACTCAAAAAATCACAAGGAGGACTGCTCACACAGGTACCTTATGATCCATGGAAGCTCCATTATACGTATTTTTTCCTAAACAAGCCCCCATGGTCCCATCATTCACTGAACCATATATAGTATTCAAATTGGTTGCTGCAACAGCTTGCTCGTTTTCCTTTGGCAGAATGCTAACTGAATATTTTGTAATAAAAGTAATTAAGTTGACTTAGTAATTGAAGGAAAAAAAAAAGCAATGTATGATACAGGAAAGAACAGTTTATATTAACAATTAGTCTTAATACTAAGACAAATTTTCAGTTAAATAAATAAACAAAGAAATGTAAGCGAATTGCTTCAACTCCAACTTGAAACTTGTCAGAGATTTCTTTTTTCTAAAATATTCTTAGAGTTCTGCATAAACGTCTTTTCCAGACTCATACACAGAGCCCATTAATATATTCTTAAAATAGGCCATCAAAAGTTTAAATCGTGACACTGATGCTAAATAATTTGCAACATGTGGCTATGAAAACACAACTAACAAAATAGTGCAATATGTAAGGAACGGCTCTAGAGCCCATAAGAAAAGCAAAAAAAAAAAAAGATGGACAATTTATATTCGATTCAGATAGAGACGACAACGTTAAATTGGATTTCATGGTAAAATTACTGAACTTTAATAGTCAACACTGAATGACCAAGAATTCCATACAATTATCACAAGGTGTCTCTTGCATACAAAAGCAATTCTTCTCGAAAATACAATAAACCAGCACAAGTAAAACTGATAACCTACCAGGTTTCTGCTTTCTAACTGAAGATGTAATTAGCTCTGTAACTTTCTTTTCCGCAATTTGTCCATTTTCAGACACCTTTCTCAAAGCTCTTGAAATCCTTGGACTGGCATGCTCTGAGCAAGAAGCATTTCTTCCTTTTTTCTTGGTTTGCATTTCTGAAGAAAGAATGTTCCAATGTTCAGAGGGCTGTCACTTCCTACTTGGCTTTAACATAAAATTGAAATACAATGTTCAATTGGCAGCAGCAGCAAATCATCTAATACGATAAATAAATAACTGATTAAAACTTTTAAAGGTAACTCATCGAAGATTATAATAATCCCTAAACATTCCAATAGCTCATCTTATAACTTTCAACATACCACCACTGACAATCATGGGATTGAAATGATTGAACACAGCAAGGAAGTCTAAGCTTTGAAACTTTGCCACTAATAAACGCAACAAACACTTTTCTCTATGGAAAGTTCAATTACATTTGCTTCAGTGTGAGTTTCACTAACAATTCAAAAATACACAACCTTAAACTAACAAACTTAAAAGCAATACCTTGTCACAATTCAAAATTGAAGCACTTGTAACAGAGTTGTTTTTTTACACCCATTAAACACTATATCTTAAAAGCTAATTGAAGTTCTAAATTTTCACAAACTGGTTTATAAATTATAGTAAATGGCCTCAATTTACAGATTCAACTTCCAACTCTCAAATAACAGCTACTAGAAAGATTGGTTTGCCATAAAGTATTCAAATTCACTTCAACAATATCACTACAGGTACTGCCAACAAACAGAAAATCAATAACCAACATCATAGGCAATATGTTTTTCTTCAAATTATCAACTTTAAATCAGCTCAAGCTTTTCAATCATCAACTAAAACAAGCTCTCAATTCAACATTTTCAAAACAAATAAGAGATATAGTAAAAGACATTAACTCAATCTATTCTATTCTATGCTCTCTCTACTCCATAAAATCACCAAGTCAAAATCTAAACCTCAAACCCTAGACCATCCATGGAACACAAAATCAAGGTCAAAAAACAAAAAACCTCGCAAATGTCAACTAATCCAAAAACCGATATAAATCCCCACACCAGCACTCCGCAAAGTCCAATCATTTAATTCAAGTTAGATCAATCACGCAACTATAAAACAATCGAATCCCACAAACCCAACCAAAACTCACAAAAACCAAACTAAAACTAACTAAACATGCTCACCTCCGACAAAATCGAGAAAATGGGAAAATCAGAAGCTGAAGAGATGGTAACTGTGAACTGTCCCTGTAATCAAGCAAAGCAAAAGAGTGAGTGAAGTGAAAGATTGACAGTGAATCAATGCGAGTCCATTAAAACCCTAACTGCGTTACCAGTTGACAGATGAACTCGAGTTTTTTCCGTCTTCTTCTTTTTTAATTATTTTGGTTTTCTGGTCGAGTTTTTGTTTTTTCCCTCCAAAGATGGAAAAGAGAGGGAAAATGAAAGAGGGATCGAAAATTATTTTTAGCCTGAACAAGGGACTGTGATGATAAATAACTTGAATATTTTGTTTGAAGATAATTATCTTTTTTTATTTTATGAATTTCTTAGTGAAGTGTTTATAAGACGATCCTTACTCGTGGGAATGTTAAAGAAATTTTACTCGCTGGGGTTGAATACCACGTGTCAACTTGTGATTGAGTCTGGCCACGTTTTCTAGACGGGAGCGAGTAGCCGTGACTTTGAGGGATGTCAGAGTGGTTAACGAGCTATATCTTTTTCGTCTTCAGCTTAATCTTTTGAAACGGCGTCGGCTAATAAATTAATTTGTTGGAAAAGATATTTGAAAGATAAATACTTTTTTTAATATTTGTTTTTCGATCCCGTGAAGCAGCTGATACTTTGTCGTTTTTTATTTTTGGTTCCTTTACTTTCTGAATTTACAACCAAAGCCCTCGTTTTATTCCATATTACACTTGAAACAATATCAGGCCCTTTGGTGTGGTTGGGAAGTACACTTATGTTATAATGTAACGCCTTTCGTATGTATAACTTAGTCAAGCAGCTTTGAGAATGAGGTATTTACTAGTGTACGTATGATATATAAAGATATTCATACTTCTTTTCATATATAAAATTATTTATCTTATTAAAATCTTAAAATATTTATTGATAAAATATCGTATTTAGAAGTCTATTTATTTTATAATTTAGACAAAAATATCATTGTAATGTTGAAAGCTTTGAGAGGGATGGATTAGATACTTTTGCTTCGTGTAAATACAAAATTCATCGCTTCCTCTATGATTCTCTTTCACTACCACTTCCAAACCTTCTCATAGTTTTAAACTTGTTTAGATTCTTTGTGAAATTTATTGTTGAACTTTTTTATAGATTTATATTTGATGGAATGTGTCGATGTTGAAATCCAGTAGACGATAATTCAATGCCCTATACCTACAATCAATGTGAGAAAACATATCAATCGAGAGAAACACGACGAAGAACCAAGATTAACACAAGAAAAACAAGAGATTTTTAACGTAGTTCAGCGAGTGCGCCTACGTCCACGGCTGTCTCTCTAAAATTCTGTAGAGTGACAGTATACTATTCAATTGTCTCTGTTACAATGATTTTAGCCCTATTTATAGGGGAAGTAACGTTATAGATCTGGTAACAATAAAATAGGAAGAGAATCATGAATTAATTACACTTCCTAATTCGTTTGAATGAAATCATAAAACTGCTCCAAATATCTCGGGATAACGTTGACTAAATTTAAATTTGAATTAACTTCAATATCTGGTGAGAGAATCACGATTAGATAGGTAACTGTCTGTTCTAAAAAATACTGCATTAACTGTCCTCTGAACGAGCTACTTATTGTTTATTGCCTTGAGCGACCTCGAGCTGAACCTCGCTGATTAGCGAGCTAGGTATAGAACGAGCTTCATATCGAACTGTAATCAGATTGAAATGAGCTGACTGATGCGAACTGAAAAGCTCGCTGGGTCGAGCTGAGCTGTAAAGCTTACTGGGCTTGGAGGTGATAACCGGATCTTGTCTGATGGGCATTTACATTTGGGCCAACTTTATTGGGCCTTTATGAGCTTTTACCAGCCCATTTGGTGAGTTCAGAAAATGCATATAACAGAATGTGTCTATACTTGTAATATTATTTTAAAATATATGTGTTGGATAATATAAAAAAGTCTATTTAGAATTGTGTTATTGGGCTATTAGAAAATGGGTCAGATTTATTCAAGACCCCAAACTCGATACGTCATATCAAATGGAGTTTGGATGATGATAAGTAACTATTATGTAAGTTAACAGTAGTTGAAGTAGTTGAGGGATGATAAAATTTGATTTTGAGCATGTAAAATAATCACGTTTGTTACTGCTTATTATCAAATAAAAACACATAAAAGAAATACACACACTCTCTCAAATATAAGACACATATAATCGTGGAAGGAGGAAGTTTTTTCAATCAAACTCCAAGATTTGTGACACTATTAGAAATTCTATTGCAAAGAAAAAAGTATATGTTAATGCTAGTTTTAATTGTTATCATAAATTCAATTTAATGCATGATAAGTTACAATATGCATATTTTTTTTCTCTTTTTTGGTTTGTGTGTTTACTTACTAGTTATACATATTTCAGATTACTTATAGTGAAAATGCCAATTATTAACGTATGAAAATTATAGTATTATTCGAAGCAAACATTTTAATAAATAATTTCATACTTTTTTTTTAGAAGTGAATAATTTAATATTTGTGCAACAGTTGTAACATGTTAAATGAGGTTGGACACTCTACATCGTTTTTATGACTTGTAGATGAGTATTATGTTTTGAGATTTTATTAACAACAATCATATATAATAATAAATTTATCAATTAGTTTCATGATTTATGTGCATAAAAATAACTCAACATAGTTTCAAATGATTTTTTTTTTTTAAAAGAGACAAATAATGTAAGAGTAAATTTTGGTGGAGTCATTCCACAATTTTCGCTTAATTTCATCTCAATACAACTTACTTTTATCTATATAGTTTTTAAAATTTACTTTTGCCTATATATTTTCTCAACTAATTATAAAAAAACTAAAAAAATCATATCATTATGGATTAAGACATGATAAAACAATAATTAAAAAATTATAATAAGTTTAATTATATAAATTATAAAAAAAATTACAACAATGGTAATAAACTTACTTATCAATTATAAATGTATCATAATTTTATTTATAAATTTTCATTAAGAATTATATTGCGTCAATGTCAACTTCCATCTCTAAACAAAAATCGTGTTATAGAAATGAATATGACATCTCATCAAACAAATTATATGTTGCCCACACACACAAGTCTAGCTAAAGGGATATTCAAAATTACCATAAGGTAGGGACATTTAAGATATGATACATAGATAACAAATATATAAATCATCAAAGATCTAAGGGGCAGTTGCAAAATTACTGTAACGTGTTATTGTTTCAATTATTACGGTGCCTCGTGTGGAGAATCTTTTTTGAATTTTCGAAAATTGAACTTAAGGCCCTTGTGAATTGCACAGAAGCCTCTGTCGCTCTCAAAAGATTTGGATAACTGGCACTTGACGTGGTGGTTCTGTATTGGGCCACGTTTTGCACAACTAGCAAGTGGATCCAGATCTAATTTATATGGATCTGCTTGATAATGTCCAGACTGACTGTCCACGAAATGGGCTCTTTGAATGAGTTCGAGCCTAATAGCCACAACTCAGGCCCATTCGTTCAATCTCGAAATGCAAATTCTTTTGTGATTTTAAGAAATTCATTTTTTTTTTTCATTTAGTTATTTTTTTTTCTCATTTAGACACTCTTCTCATCTGAAACTTATTAGAATAAATTTTATTGTTTAATTATTATAGGTCATGCTTTTTGTCTGTAACTTAAATATTATGTTTTTTATCATCATGAGTGGTTCTATGAAAAATATCTTTATAATATATATATATATATATATATATATAGTATTGGCAACGGAGTTGATTCGCTTAGGACAGGTACGTGCAGTTCCTTGATCCGTGATTCTGTATTAACTTATAATATGACACAAGTTTAACTAAAATGTATGTTACAAGAACATTTGTGTTTTCCTTTTCTTACGTGCTCTCTCTTTATAATTTTAGAAAAAAAAATGTCTTAATAAGAAGGTATGAAGGCAAAGGATAGTAAATATTTTTTTAATATATTTTTTATGTGAATCAAATTAACTTTTGATTCAAAATTGGCTTTAACGATTCAACATTATTTATTTATTTTTTGGACGAGCATAAACACAGATCCTTGAATATTTGAGAATTCAATGAGGAGATATATATCAAACTCATGCACAAGCTGTTTCGCTAGGCAGCCTACTTCAATTTAATTCACGTCGGCAGATTAACTCTAGAAAGTTATCTTACACACTTTAAAGTAGCAACTTTAATTTGTTTTTTAATTATGTGGACAAATCAGTCCCCTTTTTATGGTTTTGCATGGAGAACACTCGTGAAATGCACTCACACAAAAACGACACGCAAACAAAAAAATATATAATAAAAACAAATGATCTTTTTAACTCATCGTTAAACAACTTCTTGATGTGATAAAGGAAATCATTATATCAAATTGTCTCATTATCATCAGTTTTGCATAAAGTTGATTAAATTTTTACGTGTTAAATCATTATCGACATAATGATAACATGGAACAGCAGCAAAGATAACTTTCTAAAAAAAAGAAAAAACACCAAATTAAGATAACCATATTAACTACAACAACAGTTCTATACATATCCGGATAATTTTATTGGACAGAATATCGAAAATATAAAACAATAATTATAATAAAATACCTCATTGACTCCATCACCGCAATTATAGATTTGTACAAATCACGTGCAGCAATACAGTCCCTTCATTACCTAACATGAATTCGTGAATTGACAATACATCATCACTTACACAATATGTATAGCATACATTTAGATCAATAAGTGAAATTAATAATTTAGATTCGTGAACATCCACGAATATCATGATGTTTAGATTGAATAAAAATGGTGAAATAGAATGACATCTTTAAGCAACCAACAAGGTCCATATACATGAGACTCAGAATTTAATATTATATTCCACAAGTAAAGGATCTTGACATTGTTTAGTGTCAAATATTAACCACATATTATATTCTACATATTAATATTAACAGTATAAATCAATATTCATTTTCTGTACAAATTTTTACAATTTTTATGAATTAATATACAAATTTAAACACGATGTGGATTTTTCAATGAAACCGTAACAAAACCTTATTTTGAAAAGCAACGTTTGAAGTATTAATGAAGCAACGATACAGCACGCTTGAAAGACACCGATCTTAAAAAGAAGAGTATGTGGAGGGTCCCAGATCAATAAAACTGAAGATATGTGGAGCATTAACATGTTTAATTAAAAAGTGGGTGTCAGTGAGTGTGTTTAATTGCATGGAACCAAAAGACTAAAGGGGTTCACCTTTCAAGCTGTAAGGAGATTTGGATCTCTTTTTAAAGCCGAAAACTTTGGGCTCGTGCCTTCAATATCTTAAGACCATTCTCTTATATTAAGCAGCATCGCTCAACCCAAAACGACAAATTTTCGATAAAAATCTCATTGTCGTTTGTAATAATGTTACATTGTTTACATATTTGTTGCTAATGTTATCCATTTTTTTGGTATCTATAAACATTGATCAATCCATAAGGACAAACTATCTATCAAAATCTCATTGTCCCTAACAATAATGTCATATTGTTTAAAGATTTATCAAAAACGATACGAAGAGTTGCTTTATATATATATATATATAACGTAAATTATGGATAAATACTGTCATTACTAATCACTTTATTATATCAGTATGTATCTTTTTTTTTTTTAATATTATATTACAATATTAGAATTGATTAAGAGAACAATCGAGAACAAATCGGATCGAACATTTATTATATAGTTTAGAGAACAACTCTCATACAGGAAGAGACGACCCACACATGAGTAAGAAAACAAACCTCATAAAGGAGAGAGAAAGCAACAAGAGGAATAAGCTGAGGTTATGGGATGTCAAACCCACCTCTTAAGAAAGAGGTGGGTGCGCAGCTTAAAGGCTCTAACATTGGCACTGCACTTTTGGCTATTAACATGTTTACTTAGTGGTTTATAATATATATTATAGTATTTTGTAACTTCATAAGTCTATGATAAAAAACGCATTAGGTCAAAATTAAAAGGCTTTTTATACATCAAATTAAGTACGTATAAAACTGATTTTAACCCAAAATCGTCATCCATTAATTAGCTAAAGAAAAGAATAAGCTCAGTTGTACTTGGATGAGAATTACGTGCAATTGAATCTTATTCTAACAATAATTATTAATTAGGTCAAAAACTTTTCACGATATCAGAATTAATATGGAAACAGTTTTAAGCCAAGATCCTCATCCGTCAATTAGCTAGAGGAAGAGAATAATCTGTGTGCTTCCGGTTTAGTTGTTTTGTTTAACATTGACTTGTTTTTGACAAACTTTTTTGTTTTAAGTCATCATGTCGTGCATAGAAGGAAAAAAAAAAAAAAAAAACCCATTATGAGTCAATATGGGATATCATGTCCTTTTGATTCTTCTTGTCGATATTGACTGCTTAATAAGGATCATTATGACATTATTATCAATCTCCAACATGCACTTTCTTTTTTCTCGCTCATAGGTCTTTAATTCGTATAGCATGCTTGATAAAAAGGGTATCGATGTGGGAAAAACATAAAGGAGATAACATTGCTTTTCTTCTTTTATTTTAGATAACATTTCTTATAACTAAAGTAAGAACAATAAACCATTAACAAAATTTTGGGAATATATGTTTCTTTGAAGTGTTTTTGATATTATATACTCAATTGTTTTTAAATGCATGTTAATATTTTCTTTCTAACTATTTCCTAGAATTTATTTGAATACATGTTTAAACAAAATAAGGAGCCTCGTACACATATTTTTGTATAAGAAAAAATGTATAGTTAATTAGATTGGTTTTTTAGACATATAGGGATATCATCGAGTTAAGGAGATACAAATACTTACACACAGAACTTCGTTAATCATCACAAGTCATTTCATCAGTACCAGTTACCAATAAGATAATATCTCTCTCACATGCTAACTTGCTATTGATAGTGTGATCGGTATAACTAGCAGAGCTGTTTTCGCAGTTTTGTTTTCAATTTCGTAAATAAAAACGAGCAAGTGCTTGTTCTTTTATGTGTTGTGAGCGTTAGTGGGACATTAGAAGCAAAAGCTTATCGATATAAAACCGAGTGTACTATTGTAAAGATTCTTTCCTGCCCCACCATGGCTGTTTCGAAAACGATATTGATGTCATCTCCTTCACTAGCTCCTACTACATTTTTTATCTCACACTCATGCAACTGTTCCATCACTAAACAACATTACCAGTGGAGCTACGGTTTCCACGATATTGATTAAGGCAATTATAGTGATGATCATAAAGATATAGCTGTAAAGATGCATGTTTTTTTTTTCCTCTGATTAATGGCTATTGGAATTTCCCACTTTATTGGGATATGTCGATTTCCAATTATATATTGTTTAAATTTGTATAGAAATCGAACCAACAATTTTATAATAAAGACTAAAACTGAAGGGCTCATGCATACATGCATGTTAAATTATTAATAACCTTTAAATGTTATTCTTCACGCTCAACCAATTCGATTCGATTATTAAAAACAGAAATTTTACAGTGTTCAAAGTCCTTCCTCATAAAGATTTTTGGATTGAGAGCATAGGGTTTAGTCCCTTCCTAACCAGTAACCACAATAGCTACATACGCCGTGGATGATACACACCATTTTACTATTCATGCGAAGCTTGTATGCACAAATTTTTCTACGTACAATTACTAATTTCACAAAATTACTGTGGTGCTAGCTCTTCGGGGAACGGCATGACACGCCAGCGGTTTCGACATCTCGAGAGAGAGCTTCAATGTCTCGGAGAGATCCACTGGTTGCTCCGGCAGCCACCTATATTGGTGGAGAAGCCGTGCAAACCACAGGTGCACGGCGGCTAGCCCTAGCGCCCTACCAGGGCAAGCGCGACGGCCCGACCCAAATGGTGCAAGCCTCAAATCTGAGCCCATGATGGACAAATCATCTTCCATGAACCGTTCGGGTTTGAAGGCCCATGGGTCCTTCCAGATGGCTGGGTCATGGGTTATGGCCCACATGTTGACCATTGCGGTTGTTCCAGCTGGCACCAAGATCTTGTCCACGTGGACATCGTGGATGGCAAGACGAGCCCAGGAGAGCAGTGGGCCAGGAGGATGCATCCGCAGCACCTCTTTGACTACAGCTTGGAGGTAGGGGAGTTTTGGGATGTCAATATCCTGCACGTGCCTGTGTTCGCCTACGCACGTGTCAATCTCTTGTTGGAGTTTTGTTTGGATGTCTTGATGCAATACAATTCTGGCCATAATCCATTCAAGCAGTATTGCCACGGTGTCTGTTCCTCGAAATATCATTTCCTATAAAATACCGCAAGAAAACAAAACAGTCATTTTTAATAATTGAATAACATAGAAATGCTATAAATTATTCGATAGTAATTATGCATGAAATAATTAAATGAATTTTTTATTATACATTATTTATAGAGATACTATTTCAAAGTTGAAGATATAGTAACGTTTTGACATAGTATATTGACACATGAAAAAAAAAAAAAAAGAAAAAAAAGAAAACACATATTGAAATGGGTAAGCGTGGTCAATCAAACCAAGACTTTTGATTTATAAAAAGGTTTGGGTCAACGTTTGTCAACGTATCTTTTGAGTCATTTTGTCAAAGGAAATTTGACGGTTGAGTCAACGAATTAAAGTAGTTGTGAGTGAAGTCATTAGATTAAAACCAAAGAAAATGTCTTGGATATTTGTTTATCTACAATTACAAAAGATGATTCAGTTTAATCACTATCTATATAGTGGAATTATCTGTCAAACAACCCGACAGGAAAAGAAATGTTAGGCAAAGAACTAGGAAAAAATTAAATGAAAGAGAGGATGATTGATCATGCACATCAACTTTTAACAATCATCATCACAAAAAACAAAAAAACTTGTAAAGTCATTGATTCTGAAAACGATTTTCGTTTTTCACGGTAAGGTCTCATATTATGACACCATTCTTATCTTAGAAGATCATTCGTAGGTTGTTGTTACCATATAGAGCGAAAAATCATATGCGATTAAATAAAATAAATAAAATAAAATTTAACCAAAAATAGGTAGACTACTCCCTTGAGAAATAAACCCTTTGCCATTAACTGTTACCTCAAAAGTACAATACCTAAAACTTTCTTTCCTAGCATGAAGTGTACGCCATGACATTTGAAGCCCCGATCTTACAATTTTCATTTGGAAAATGATGAATTTTATGAGAAATACTATAAGTAAAAGACACATGCCCCTCGTATCTCACCTACGTTAATCCACATCAAAATTTCATTTTCTATAAAAAAAATTTAGTGTAGATTTTCAAACTTTTCGTTATGTATTGTAAGTGAGAAAATTTAAGCGCACACGGAAATTTAAGTGCACCAAAAATGGTTTATCTACTATTAATGAAAGAGTGGTCCTTACCCATAGAATGGCGACCATGTCTGAGTCTGTCAACTGATCTTCTTTAGGCAAAGATAGCAAAGCACTAAGAAAGTCATTTCCACCACAAAATTCTGCATGACTTGTTTTCCTTTCTTGAACAATATTCCCCACGACAGTCCTAACCCTACCCGCCAGTTTATGGCACCTTCTCTTCACTCCATAAAAGTCCAAAAACCTCAAATTTGGAAAATGATCCTCCCAATTAAAATTTGAAATTAAATCATAACCTTCTTTTACCATATCACTCAACTCCTCCTCTTTTTGTAGCAAACACACGCAACTACCAAAAACACTCTCCAAAATATTACTCAAAGACCCTTTTTGTAATATTCCTCTAATCTCCACAGCTCCTCTTTTTCCCATCTCTTCACTCACTTTGACCAGCATTTGATCGGCCAAACGGTGTCGTATCTCCTCCAGACCGGAGATTCTCCTGGGTGAGAACATGTGGTTTGCTGCGATTCTACGGAGATGGCGCCAGTATTTCCCTGAAGGAGCGAACCCAATGGCACGCTCGAACATCAGCAGACGTGCTGATTGTTTGATCGGACGGTCGGAGAACGAGGACCCTGAGAGGATATCCCGGGCAGTGTCTGGATGGCTACTGATGATGACAGGTGTCGAGCCCAGGCTTAATGCCATGAGCCTGGTTGCACCCAATGAAGCGGCCATGGAGGCCAGTTTACGATGAGCCAGTGAACCCATTTGAGGCAAGGACCCTAGCAAAGGCCAGCCGATTGGACCTCGGAGGGTTGAATTGTAATTTTCGCGGTGGTAATTTTTCCATGCAAACCCTCCAGGGACTAACCAGAAATCTAGAACGAAAGGTGAAAAAGAGAGGCACAACAATACAATGAGAATGATCAAGTTGAAAGACAGCCATGAAGCGAGAAAACAAGTGACAGAGAGTAAGAAACAGAGACCGGTAGCTAAAAGGAAAAGCTTGTGATAAAATTGCATCGTTTTAAGAGGTTTTGGATTTTTTGGAAAGCGAGAATAAAAAGCTATAGAGAAATGTTTAGAGAAGGACGTTTGTCGTGAGAAGAGAGCATGGAGGAGAGACTGTATTTATAGTACGTGGGAAGTGACTAACCTTGGTTAACAACTTGGGTTACTTTGCTAACCATGATTAGTGTTGTGTGTAAGTGAAGTGAAGACTAAAGCACACGCGCTTGCTTATAGCTAGCTTTCATGAAAATCATGGACTTGTCGAGTATATATGAAGTGCGCATGAGCATGGAGCTTTTCATCGAGTTGATGGTGTACAATGATATTCATCTTGTTAGATAAAAAAACAGATTTAATTATTGGCATGCTTAGCAAGCTGGAAAATCATTATTGTTCTCTCACACTGGAATCACACGTCTGCAATTTTGGATTCCCATATTATATGTATGAGAGTATAATGAGACGTTTTTCTGCGAATCAAATCTTCATTAACAAATGTTGTTCTATAAAGTTGATTTTTCATTTAAATTATAAGATACAATCATGAATAAAAGATATATATATATATATATATAAACCCTAAAATTATAAATTAAGGGAAAGATTCGTTAATACAAATGATTGGACCAAATTGAAATTGGATTATTATTATTTTTTTGAACATTATATCTACTGAGACTTGACTGATATGTCATTCTACACTGCGGTTCGGAAATTTATTCCCAGAAAATGGAAGAGATTTACTTACACGATTATAAGAACGTTACTTTTGCAAAGTAGGAGTTTTAATGCTCGAACCCATGACCTTAGTATTAAAAGCGGGGTGGGGGTGGGGATGGTTACCACTCGGCCACCCCACTTACAGCGAATTGGATTATTTTATTATTTAGATTATTAAGAAATCTTATACTGATTTGGGTGAGGATTTGCTTACACCTGCTGATTAGGTGGATGAAATATTTCATGGTTTAATTTGACATTTGCTCACAATATTTGGGAAAAAAAAAAAAAAACTCCTCTCTATGTATATATTATATACACTAATTAATATAATTATACATTATGAGTGTTCAACCCCATTATTTTGATTAGAAGTCTCGTTTCTCTATACAGGGGCCTAAGGATTAGATTCAACAGTCTGTCTATTGCACTGCTACCTCGTCAAAATTGGATCATTCGAAGCAGACACGGCTTACTATAATCCAAGCGTCCAACTATATCCTAAAGAATGAATCCCACCCTTACAAAATGGTTTTAACTTTATTTAAATAAAACCATTAGCAATTGGAAAATAGTTACTAAAAGATTCCCATGTCCAACTAGTTAAAAAATAAAGCAGAAATAACAGATACATAAATGCTTTGCCTGGAGCACTGTATATATCAACATTACCACTGAATTGAGATATTTTATTAACAATTTATGCATCATGATATAGAAGAGAAGTAGGTCAACTTTTTATGTTATTCGTTCTTTAATGTAATGCTTCTCTTACTCCCTATACTCCAGCGAGGTAGTCCTCTCTTCGCTGAACACTGCAAAGAAAAATTGTATTGCCATGCAATAACTGATACATGCATTTCACGTCCCACACCCAACTCAGAACAATTCCAAAAGGTTCTAGAAATTTAGCGAAATTCTGACATATGACTCCACCTCTACCTTCCTCTAATTACGGTATCAAAGCTAGCCCTATCTTGCTTGTAAGGTTCATTTATTCAATATATATATATAATCTAATTCACATACCATTTAATAAAAAAAAATAAGTTTTCAACAGTTGAAGCTCAAACTAGTGAAATTAGAATTACATCTAAAAATGGTTTTCTACAAATTATTTGAAGAAAAAATTATATTGTAATTGGAATACAAACAAACTACTTGGTTGTATAAATTGTAGTGGTGAGATAATTAGTTAAAGAGACAGAGAAAGAAGTAAAGAGCAGTGAAATTAGAAAATCATAAGACTTGAGATTGACCAAGACAGACCGACAATATCAAAATCATGTTATCATGAAACAGGAAAATACATAAGGTGAATTGTCGTACTGAAATATCTGCAGTCCACACTTGAATCGAAACAAAAACCATATTTAAACAATTGCAGGCGATGGGCATTAAATTGGAAACCATGTGAAGATCCACCTGATGATAATCTGGCAGATCCGATCTGTCTTCGTCGTCCTTTTCCAAGAAAACGTTTTCTTACGAAAAAGTCTGTTGTTTTTGTATGTCAAATCTGCTGCCAAGTGGTCAGAAAATCTAAAGGGAAGAATTCAGGTCATTGTTATTTTTGTATCCCGAATCTGCCATGTGTTTACAAAATCTAAAATAATGGGCTGACTACTACTATCATTATTGGAAATCCTGTTTCCTTAGCCAATAATAGGAGAAAGTTTGACGACTATAGAATATCATGTTATTTATACATGAATATATAACTAGACTGATAATATATACTATTTTATATATTCGATTTGATTATAGAAAACCATCAACGAGTCTAATAATATTGCACGTGCAAATTGCTATACTACAAATGTTATTTTAAAATTGAAACTATATAATTCATAGTATATAATATACTACAAATGTTATTTTAAAATCGAAACTATATATTTTATATATAATATATATATTAAAAAATTAAATTCAGCTGCTTAAATTCTAATTTAATTCAAGAGTTCACAAGGAATTTCTAATTATCTAATGATAATATAGATTAATATAATAGCTAAATCCTAAATTTAATAATTTTTTTCAAAGTAATTTTTTTTAATAAATTTTATTGGATGGACAAATTAACGCATGACAACAAAGCAGTACCTACAATTTTGAAGCATTTTTCTAATAATAGAGAGGGAATATGGTACCTTAAAGTTACTCACACTCACACCTTGCACTCATCATAATAATTACCATGTATCGCTTTCACTGTGGAGGTGGCACGTCGATGCTCTGTCAAAGGCAATTCATTTTCGTGTATCTCCTCATATCTTTGTGATATTAACTGGGAAAGAGACAAGCAGACCTATGAAGATCAGTCACCTGACTCCAACCCACTGATGCAGTAAATGTGGAGGTTTCTCGTTTTTTTCTTCTTTCTTCGAAAATTCCAAATATAGGATGTTGGGACTCAAATGTTTTCAAGTTAAATTTTCTCATTACTTCAGTGAAAATTATAGTAATCTCGGAGAAGGTGGTCCAGATCTCCTTTTTTTTTTTTAATAAATCAACTTTGTACTAACGTTTGTCATATTTCTCCATCAATATCAAAATCAGTCATCAAAAGGGGATTTATAGACTAAAATGCACTAGATATTTTCAACCCACGTTTCAAGTTTCTAGCAATATTATAATTTTAGTGTTAATTAGTGAAAATCACAACAAATTGTAGAAAAAGGTGTAAATTTTGGCTAAAACAGACCATTAAATTACTTTTAGTTTGTGAAGAAGTCCCCCAAATAAGTGGTATTACAAAAATGGAACTTAATTTTCAATATTAGCTTTTTTTTTTTAATAGTGTTAGACCAAAAAAAAAAAAAAGGGGTTTAGTTTCTTTATGTGCTATCATCTTCTGATAATTACATGCCCCGACAATTTAATTTCCATTCTATAGCAATATGAAAAAGAAATATATATTGTTCGACAGATATTGTTTGGTCTTTCATACAAAGATAACATTATGATGACATTTTAATGATTTTACAAATCATTAAAAAATCTCTAAAATCTACCAAACACCATAGTTTACAAAGAAGGTTTCTAGCAAATTTCCAACCAACAACTACAATTTATTAGTTATCATCTCATGTCTGCAAGGACAACTACTGAGATTTCTAATACTAAATACATATTAAAAATAGGAATTGTGTATAGGAATCCATCACTCATTCACTTGTAGACAGACCCCTCCACATACTCCACTAAATCACAAATCAGCACTCTTAAAATCTGCAAACAACCCACATTCTCCCTTTATTCGCAAAATATCTTCGATAAACAATAAAAATGTTAACACCAACTGAAGCATTATATCAAACAACTTAATTAGCTTATCATATTGAAGATTCATATATGTAACAGTAACGAAAACTACGCAAACAAAAATGAACGCGTGTACACCTCTCCACCCGTAGAATCTCACTAAAGTTACACACTTAGTAATATTATAGGATTACAGGTACTCTACTTTGCGGAAAGCATGTCCAAATGGAATTATAAAACACACACCACTTAGTCCTATATAACTGGAGCAGAATACTAACAATTGGTGGCAAGGACCACAAAAATGGTCCCGTCCAACCAACTTATAAGGCAGAAGCAATTAACCGGGCGTCGTGTGACGAGAGAGCCAATGGGAGACCAGGAATTTGAACCAAATTGACAAAAGCGGGTACTCTTTACAGCAGAAAAAAATATTTCTTGGGTAGACGCTTCTAGGCACATCCGTTGGAAGAAAACCACAAGAGCTAAACAAAGTGGAATGCTTTGTTAGCTTTTGTCACTTAAACATTATCATAGTACTTCCTAGCATCCACACATTTAGTCCCCTACATGTAAAAAACTGTAATCCTATAATTTATTCTTTGTCCTGGTGAGATTTCTTTCCACTAATGGAAAGGTGTCCAGCGCGAATCTGCCAGCTTATCCACCACTTCATGCTAATAGAAGAAGGTGGTGGACCTGATGCGCCAGAACTATCCTTACGCTGATGGAGAGAGGCTTAATTATTATGAAATGCAACATGCTAATGTGTATGTTATCAGAGAATGCTTTCAAATATGGTCCTGCCATTGTCAAAAACACATCCATGTATTCCTCTGCAACTTGTCATAGCCCAAAGACAAAAAAAATTTCAAGAGGGATTTGTGTGCTCTCTCTAAGAAAATATCAAAACTGTTTCTAGTTCAAACAGAACTTGATAGCAGGAACTATACTTAACAACGTTAACAACTGGATAATGGTCAGCAAACTGAAAACATTTGAGGGTCTGAGGGACAATGGTATAAAAGTTCAAAACAGTGAACCTAGACAGGTTGTGGAATTGAAGAGAAGATATGGACCCCAAGGAATCAAATAAAATATATACCAAGCAAAACCATATCTTTGGCTACTGATGATAGGTTCTAACATTAAATTCTTGAGGAAAACACATGTCATTCTAAAAGAGGAAAGAAGTAATGTTACCTAAAGTATTGATTACCACCAGAACAGAAGCCTGAGAGAAGGCATGAACAGCATAAAAGCTTTATTAAAAGCAGAATGCTTTATTCCCAACAGAGTTTTGCATTTTTGTAACATATATGCTGAGACACTAGATATGCTCTAGTAAATCCTAGGAGAACTAGGAAGAATAACTACGTCAGTAGCTACAAAAGATTTTCAGGTGGTCAACAACATTTCTTAACCAAGAGAATTAAGCATCATCAAGCTCAGCTGCGTACGATATTATCATCAAGTAGTCAAGTTGAAACTCAATTTATATACACCTAATATTCACAACCATTTTTAAAGAACATATTCAGGTCTTTTCTCTATTACATATGAATGATTTATCAAACCGAGGACATATAGAAGACAAATGCAGGAGAAATTCATCATTAATGATTTTGCAGCATAATATCAGGCAAAAACTCTCATGACAAAATTCCCTTAAGTTTCAGGATGCTTGAGTTGAGGAACATCATGGAAATTTACTTAAGAGAACAGATACCATGAACAATTTGAAACAGGAAAAGGTAACAAATCCAGCACAGCATATCAATATTCGGATTTACAGGGCCTACCATCACATTCCCAAATAAATCAAAAAAGTATAATTAACACCACTATGTAAAAGCACATAAGCCCTTGATATGTGTGGAAAAAAGCAACTTATGAAAAAGCATATTATGTGTGAAACGTAACATCTGCAAATCAAATCACAGGGACCCATATGTCCATACCCAGACTCATGTAATTAGAAATATACGATAATATGTGTTATGAATTTCATTACAAGCATAAAAATAATTTCACATTATATAAAGTAAATGAGATGCACAACAAGAGAGGTTTATATTCTCTTAATTTGGTGGCCACTTTGCTTTATAATAACTCCTTTTAATTATCAGCAGCCCTCACTCATATCCATCTTTATTTTATTATAATCTATCTTATTGTTCCAACAGAAAAAAGCATGGGGCTCATTAAAAGAAAGGAAGAAGGGCGCAGGGAAGCTAATTATGCTAGGAGCCTGAAGCATAGGCACAACGGTACAGCAAAAAAAAGTTGGTTAGCAATACAAATATGAGCTGAAATGTGGATTAGAAAGTTTTATTTGTGAGAAATTGGCCATGATGAGGCAATGTTTTTTGTTAAGTAATGGTGATGCACAAATATAGGTCTAAAATCCAAACCATTATGGAGCAGTATGGGTCCAAGAACCTATGTTCTTGCATTCCAAAAAGAAATAACGTTATGTACTTATGTTCAAACTTTTCCAAGAAATGAGAAATAGATGCTTCTGGTGGAGATTTACATCATAACAACAAAACTACAAAATTCAGTCATTAAAGGAAACTGCAATGCATCCCTATCAAGAGATTAAAAGCCAGGCTATAGCTGCATAACAAATATGAATCAAAGATCACAGTCTTGGTTCCTGATTATTTAGAAGTAGACTTCCTCAGATAATGCAAAGAAGGTGAAGACATCCATTAAATGTATACATAAGCACAGATGGATCAGAGACATATGAACTTTGGTCGTGGAAACTCAAATCTAGAGCATCATTGAGGAAAACTTACTAACTGCAGTCTACATTGAAAAACATTTGATGGTTTAAAATTCCATATAATTTAGAAGATACTAACAGATCAATAACAAAGCCTAAAATTAGTAGATACCATTTCAAATAATAAAAAAAAGTACAAGATTTGAATAAATGATATAACTACAATCATTCTAACCAAATGAATAATGAAAAACATTGTAGAGGCAAAATCAACATGTGGTAGCATACCACATGCAGTTGTCAACAAACCGTATCTCACCCTTGGCAAACCCTTTGCAAATAATTGGAACCTCCCAGAAAATTGAGACTCCAGTACCTTAACCTCAAAGACAGAACAAACATAAAGATTATATTGCAGAAGGTGGAGTCATGTGGGACTTTGCCATTCCAACCCATACAAAGACTCCAACTGCAAGGATTATCCATCCAAATATGTCATACTTGAGGTCATTGCCCTTCTTCTTGGCACTCTGACATGAAACAAGCAATTTAGAAGGATGCTACTATGGACACAGAAAGAAGAAGTGTTATTTCAAACTAACTTAGTTACTTAAAATAATCAGAGCCTATATTAGCTCTCCCAGACATCTTCTCACATGGTTGTTTGTAGGATAGGGAAACAATATAAATTCACAACTATATATGCCCTCTTGCCCATCATAGAACTCATTTTTCTAAAACACAATTGAAGAAATTTGTACTTTCTTCAAGTTATGTAATCAACATTTAGAAATGTAGAAATTAGAATTAGATATATTCTAAAACACAATTGAAGAAATTTGTACTTTCTTCAAGTTATGTAATCAACATTTAGAAATGTAGAAATTAGAATTAGATATATTCTAAAACACAATTGAAGAAATTTGTACTTTCTTCAATTTATGTAATCAACATTTAGAAATGTAGAAATTAGAATTAGATATATTCTAAACCTATTGTCAGCTATGAGTTGAAGTTTGAAAGGAATTTTAGAGGATGTCTGCTACCTTGAAACTTTTTTTTTCCTACTGATAAAAATAAAAGAATTGGGTCTACAAAAAAGCGATTTTTAAATTTCATCAATAATTTACCTATTGATGAGCAAAACCACCATTGCATATAGATAATGTATCTGTGACAGGCGATTGATGCTCAATTCATATATGCATTCATTTGTTGAGAGGTGATGCCATCCAATAAAACTAGACCCTCAGGCCTCTCTTGGCAAAAGGAATGATGGAGGCAAAAAGAAAAAAATGAACGACATTTCAAACAAACTTTAAAGAGGGAAAAAATTTGCAAATCATAGCTGCAATGTAATGTCCAAAAATCACGAAGATTACAAGTCACCAACATATCATCAGAAATTATTCCTAAAAGAAACCAAGGGGTCTCACTTGGGTAACCATATATATGAATCACAATTTGTCCTTAAAAATGATAAAAAAGGACAACTTAGGTTGCAGCATAAATATGGAAATATCCTAGAAATCATACCTGCGCATTTGAACCAGCAGATGATCTTCCACCCAAAGCCTGCTGAGTCATTCCATACTTATGTATTTCCATGTGCAATTCCGGGGCCTAGAAAGACGTCATACTTGATCATTTCAGTACAACAAACTACTAAGTCCAGCATTTATCCAAATTCGCCAACACCTTGAAAAATTAACACGTCATTTTAAGAGACTTAAACAACAAAACATAAAAACGATACGTTCATCAAGCTTCATATATAACTTGCCAATTAATCACTAGGTGAATTCTACAGCATTGGAGTTGACATACACAATTTCCAGGCTAAATGTTATCTCGTAAACTTTCAAAACAAAAAATAATGATTAAAAAAAAAAAGTTACCTTGGCGCTGATTTCTACAGACTTAAGATAGAGCTCATTATCCGGTTCCTACAACAGAAATTCCTCCATAATTAACCTTCTGGCAGACTCTATAACTCTACAAATCACATATTTACATATATTTTCACAGCTTGATTATTAAAAAGATTTACCGCTTCTGCTGCTTTTTGAAAGAACTCCGATGCATGATCAAAATTTTTTTTGGCTTCATCAGGGTCCGGAGTCAAAAACGCATAAGAGGTGTGAGCATTTCCCAAGCACCATAACGTCTCATGCTTAGCGGGATCTATCACCAAAGCCTCCTCCAATTTCACATTGGCATCTATACACGGATCGAATAAGAATTCATTTCATTAAAATAATAATAATGGAGACATTACTAGCTACCTCATCTACTTCAAATCATTCAAGAGAAGCAAAGAACTGGGAAAAAAAAACACCATTTATCATCTTCTTTGAATCTGGAACACTTTGACATTGAGACAATTCAAGCAATGCTGCTCCCCAATTGGTCAGATTCTGCACATTTTAGTTATAATAATTCATTAAAACAACTTAAGGCTTACAAATTAGGACACAAACATGTAGTTTTCAAATAAAATAGAGACCATACAATAACAAAAAAAAAAAAACTACAAATGGAAGCAATGTTGTTGAGTGAAAAAAAAAAAAGGAAAACAAATGATTTAATTAAAGAGAAGAAGAAACGGGAAGGAACCTCGGCATCGAGAGGGTCCTTAGCGTAGTTAGCTTCGGCGGTTTTTCGATTGTGCTCGAACAGCAAAAGCCGGTCGAAATCCGCTTGAGAGAACTCCATTTTTTTTTTTCAGGATTCGCAGGAACTAAACAAACGAGTGGCCGACTTTTTTGTAAAATTGTCTCGTAATGACACGTCCTGTAGCCCGACTTTGTTGTAAATACGTTTGAAATTAACCGTCGCGCTCGCATAACGTAACCACTTTGGGATGGGACTAATTCCTTAAGGATTTTTTTTTTTAATTATTATTTTATCTTATTTATGAGTTTGATTATCTTATCAAACAATTGATCTTATCCCTCAATTTGAGACCTTAGACTGATTATAAGGGTGTTTATTAATGTCAATTCAATGACTCCAATTTAAGGGCAAGATTAGTAATTAGATAAAGTAGATAAACCCCTTATTTAAATATCATGTGGATGTTCTTATCAATTTAATTCAAAGTTTACACATCACTAAGTAATTGAGTACCTTCCTTAGTGTACCTTCATTAGGGCTAAAGATTCAAGTCTCACCATTATCCAATAAAAAAATACAAGATATAAGATATAAGTATAAGTCTTCTCTTATAAAAGTAATTATCTCCCAATTGTAGGAATAATTATCCGAACCGTGCTATCACTAATCGATTTTGATATATCATAACAGTCTTTTGTATTAAAAAAGAAAAAAAAAAGCTCAAAGTTTCTATTTTTTTTTTAATGAAATCAAAGTTTCTAATTCAATGACAAATTTTAATATAAGTAAAAAATTATACATCAGTAATAAATTTAAAGTACAAGTTTTTAGAATCAAGATTTGAACCTAATAGAGAATAAAAATAGAATGGATTGCTCTTCATTTGAGTTAGGATTCTATTTTCGTAAAAATTGATTCAATAAAAATGGTATGCATAAAAATCGGATTTTACTATAATGGTTTCGGCAATTAAATACACGCTCCAAGTTTATCTTACTGATAAGAAATGAAGAAGGAATTCCTCAAATTATCAAGAAGTATCAATAGTAAGAATGGTCTGATTACATTGGATTAACAGCACTTAAAAACCATATAGACAATGATAATGTTTGTGCATCATTATGGCTAAATGCACGTGAAACATTATTGGCAACAATCCTCGACTTATCCTGAAAAATAGTTGTAAATCACTACATGGACAGTCATTTCTGGGATAGCTTTTGATTTGAAAGAGCATGAGGTTACATATAGCACAAAAATACAGGCTCAATATAATTTAAACTTGTCTATTACCACGCAACCAGACAAGCACTAGGAGAGCAAAAGTGGTTTCACTCGCGAAACCAGATATCTTCAATTGGGAGCATATACCGGAACTATACTTCGAATAGATTGCTGGATAAGTGGGGAACATCACTTCACAAAGAAACTTGATATAGCAAGTCTGCTGGTTCCTGACTTCTAACATTGTCAAGTGGTCGCTGATCCAAGAAATGATCTGATTCGCTGCAGTAACTCAGCCTTCACTGAATCAGGAACAGATGCTGTGGACACACCTAGCAATGCTTAGTGTAGAAGTGTAGCTACAGGTATGAAAGAATCAGCAGCAAAAATACGAAACTTAAAGGGCAGATATATGTACATCAGAAGACATTAACCTAGCTACATGAAAAAAAACACGGGGTACTATGTTGGATCCATCATTCATCCGCGTTGGTCAAATTTTGCCCAAAACTTTGTTCAAAGTTAATAAACTCTGATTTTTAAGAACTCAATTTCCCTCTCTCTTTGTGTCTTCTACATTCTACTTTTTACACCAAGACTTCTTTTGTTTCTAACTTGAATGCAATTTAGACTCTGAATACCAAAATAAAAATTCATCTCTCAGAACCTCATAAGTTATATGTAATCAGCCCCAACTGTAAGTTCCTACATGAGGATAGCAAATTACAACAATGTGACTAAAGGAATTGACTGCAAGTTAACATATGATCTCCAATCAAAAGGAGAACAAAAGCATCACTATGAATAGAATATATGAAGTATTTGGGCAAACAGAACAAGCATAATGAACACCCACCTCTGCCCTTTGGGGTAATGACATGTACAAGGTCATCTACCGTAACATTACTCCTTCCTTTCTTCCTTGTATATGCCCTGATACAGGTCAAACAAAAAACATTATCGCACTAGAAAAAAAATACTCAATCAGCAAATTCAAAAGCTGATCTGCAGAATTACAATGTGAGATAAATAGAAAACTGAAACCAGATATGATAAATAGAAAACCGAAACCAGATAATTTAAAGGATATTGCACATATAAAGGATATAAGCAATTTATATAAAAAGAAGCTATGGAAATATCCCCGCCAAACAAAACATTAAAGCAAGTAATCCGGAATGGCTCTTATATTTCTAGCACGTGATAACCAGCTACAACTACAATATCAAGCCCAGTGATATTGACAACTGATTTACAATAAGGTTAGCACTCTAGTTATTCAAACAGTTCCAATTTTATAAAGTACACAAGAGCAGCCCATGCATTCAGCATCTCTGAAATCAAATACAGAGATGCCAACATGAAACTAACAAAACAATGAAGTAAGATAAAAATGATTCAGCGAAACAAGTCATACCAAGTACTTATCCCGAAAATTCAATTAATATGCAGCATTTTAGTTACAAAAAAGAAGCCTCAATTTACAAGTCACATGCTTTATATATATCTAACACAATCAATCAGCACAAAAAAATTAGGGTACGGCTCAACATAGTTTGAGTAGCTTCCTCTTTATTGTTAATCTCAATCACCAGTCAACACTACCTTAGATCAAGCCATAGACCTGATTCTTTCCATTAAAATCTACATCTTGTTGATATGTAGAATTATACACACTAATACACTATACAACAAAAAATCCCTCCTTTATCTTTTGATAATAAAAATTCGCATACAAGTTTAATGATTTCTTTAAACCACTCTCATAGTCAAACATCAAATAACTTATCACACAAAAATTCAATCTTTGTCACAGTCAATTACTCAATAGCATTAATGATCACATCAAAAATCAACCCATGTATATAAAAATAACAATAAAAACATGTTAAAAACAAAACCAAGTGAGAAAAGAAAACCTGCAAAGTGCTTTCATCTCATCCCGCCAACCGCATTCTATAAGCCGTTCCCTCAAAAGCTCCTTCAATCTCTCCTTTTCTCCACTCTCTATCAACTGCACTTGTAAACCAACAAACCAATCAATTAATTTCCAAACACAACAACTAAGATTATTTACTTACAAAACAAAACCGAAAAAAAAATAAAAGAACCTTGATGTTGATGATTTCTTGAAGGGTGGGTTCTTGATTTTCACGATCCTTGTCTACATCTGGGGTGGGTGGACGGTTGATGGAAGACCTCCTGTAACAAAGCAAATTTCATGTCAAAACTGGGCATTGTTTGTTTATGTATCTGAAGAGAGAATTCATGGTTATTCAAAAATCGATAACTCACTTGTAAGACATTGTGTCTCTGTGTGTGTTTTTGTTTTCCTGGCCGGAATTATGAGGAGAAGTCGCTTTTCGCTGAGAATCGGGACTCTGCAGTAGAACAGAACCGTGGAAGTAAAAGCCAGTGGGCTGGTTTATTTATTAGTCGGTGGAAGTATTAATCGTCTGCGTCTGTGGAAAATATTATCGTAGGTCTTTATGCAAGTCATTAGCTTTAGTTTCATTTTAGTAAATTACTTTTTACCACATCATTCAAATAGTTGGGGTATAATTCTCTTTTTATTTTTATTTTTTCTAATAACCCGTTGTAATATATGGAAAAAACTTAAATGATGAGTACCTAAAAAGAAACTTAAATTATGAGAATAATACCTTTACTTTAAAAAAAAAAATTACAAAAACATCATGTTTGAAATAAAAGGACATCGAATCCTTTTTTTTCTTAAAAAAAAAAATCAACCACATACTTAAAAAAAAACGTACGCAATAAACTCATAATGCAAGTTCGAATTGTATATCACTAGTTCATTGGTTTGATCTCACCTCATCAATCTTTACTTTGCTCTTTGGTGATTAATTGCAAATGCAAGTCACATTAATAGTTTGTTATCTATGCATTTGCTATTCTATATAATTTGTTAATTGGTATTTGTTTTAAAGTTATTATAATAATTTCATGATTTAAAGAGGGGAAAATGATTCAAATCCATGAATTTTAAAGTATAAGTGTGGGCATACCATTAAATCGATGTCATTTTATTTGTTTATCCTATCAACTGTATTAACTGATTCTTAATTCATAAATTGAAACTAAAATTGAAGGAAAAAAACGTTTCATCATTTACAAGTTTCAAGAATAAATTGCAGTTAAGATCTTGACCTTTCTTAAAATTACAATAAAATCATAGGAAAATAGTGTTTTTCTATATGTAGTTTGAATTGAATTAATACTTAAAATAGTAAATAAAAGGGATTTAAGTATTAATTCAAATTACATGAGTAAAAAAAAAAAAAAAAACTTAAAATCATAGGTTTCACATGATTGCAAACTACCTTAAGCCAAATGGTCAATCATCATAATTAATTATTGACTAGTCAAATTGCTTAAGATGTCCTAATGACCCTTTGCATGTTATATTATAAATTATTGATAATAATTGTATATTTAATTATGTAAAACTGTATATTTAATTAAATATATTTTTATTAAAAATTTTTAATAAAAAAATGAATGACTAAAAAATTAGAAAAAAAAAAAAACAACTGGAGAGCTTCATTAATACAGATTAGTTGATCTCTTCTATAGAGATTAATATGATATTTATCACTAGATGACGATAAATATTTATTTAATTTCATTGTTTTTTTATTCTTATGATATTTTGGAGGTCAAATAACCTATTTAAACTTCAACCATCTTCATAGCTATCAAATCAAATATTTGATCGTTTGGTCAAGGGTAATTTTATGTAATTACGACAAATCTATGATTTGGTTGCAATTTCGATAAAGGTCAGGGATATATTGCAATTTGCCCAAGTTTCTAAGTTAAAAGTCTCGATCTAAAGCAAATCTCAAGGGCATTGAAGCTTTGGAAAGATGTCACCAATGAACCATCTTGAAACGTATTGATAGACTTTCTGAGTCAGATGAACTCCATCCCAACTGATACTCTTATCAGGATCCGGACAAACTGGTACACTAGCAGCTCCACACCATTTCAGTGGATTGAAGTTGTATTCACCTCCGATTTCACAAGAAGCTTTTTGTTTTGTTGTGACATCAAATCCAATTTAATTTCATAAATAAAATAATAAATCAATAAAGAAAATTACACTTAGACTGTCTATATATTTAATAATTACCAATCTATAAGTACTTATATGACATGATCAAACTCACGGATCGTGTCAATATTATGCAAGATCCATAGGAAAGCATGTGGTTATCGCCATATACAATAGTCACATGAGGGTTATCACTTTGAAGCTCTTGAATGGCTTGTTTGAGATGCTCATTGTGATATGTTGAAAGGTCATTAAATTCTTTTAGATAGTGAAGTTCATCATATGCGGATTAATCGTTGGCATGGAATACCGTCAAAAATATTGGAAAACAACCTATTGAAAAGCCTCCTGGAGCAACCACCCGAATAGCATCATAGCCAATAACTCTCTAGGAAAATTAATAAACGAAAACTAATAATTTAGATAATTTATAACAAAATGGTCAAAATGCATGGCAAGTAATTGTAACAAAATCACTCTCAAGTGTTTTGATATGTTGGCAAAACCTATCCTGCCACTTTACACAAGCAATACATGATTTGAGTACCAAGTCCACAAGAAAAGTGGACAAATACTGTATAATCTACTAATATGTGGACATATTATTTATAAGTACTTCAAATGAGATAATAGTTTTTCTACTTGATATGAATCTCTCTCTCCTTACTATTAAGAAATAGAGTAAAATAAAGTATTGAGTTTCTTATATAGGGGTCTTAGTCACTCCGAGAAGTTGTTTTGGTACTTGTAACATCGAAAAAATAATAATTATAACAAAATGGTCAAAATGAATGTAAGTAGTCATATTTTAGTTCATAATGAAAAAACTTACCGTAACAGCATCCTTTTGATGGCTTGGATAACATCGGTAGCACATTAGTTTTTACATCCTCAATGGATTGGCCATGAAACAGTGCAAAGCTGTAGTCATTACCTCCAATCACCCCGACCATGAAGAGAGATTTCTTTATTTTCTCCAAGCTTTCTATTAACCCATATTGTAAAATCATCATAAATAATTAGTTCATGTAAAATTTGTCTTAAAAAATCAATATAAGACCCAAATAAATAATAATTTAATCAAATAAGAGTGTTAATTATCACTAACCATTATCAATATTGGACCAAGTTTTATTCAAATAAGAGAACATCCAGTCGATCGAGCTGTACGTTGAGGGAGCTGTTAGTAATTCGGGACAAAATTCTCTTGCGGACCAAAACGTCAATAGGTAAAGCTGTAGAACCAGTCGCTGCAAAATCTACACCATGACTGAATGATGCGTTCGTATTCACGTAAGCATCGAGAAGGGGGATACCAGCTGATAAAGCTACAAGAAAGAAAAAGTATAAAATTATAATAATGTATTGATAGTGATTATACATACATACGTACATATATATATTATAATAACGATTTTATTTATTCAAGAACAACGAACATTTAAAGAATTTACCGAAATAATCAATCATGAGCAGGCCATTACAACATCTTCCGGTAGGAGAGTGGTTGATGAACGATTCTTCGTAGGGAAATCGAGCACATATATTGGCAAGAGGATGTTCACGAATGAGATTGCCGGTGTCGGATATGGAGTCCCCCAGTTGATAAATTGCATCGAATCCACGTACAACTTCTAAGACGAAGAGCATTGCATGGAGGAGCGGGATAAACAAATAGAAACAGAATGCCCAGAGCAAAAAGCAGGTCGCTGAAAGCCATAATTATGAATAAAATACTAGACAAAGGTTGCCAAAAGATGGTCAAGTGCTTGCGTTATTTATTCGAGGAGATTTAATCTGACATGGACTTACCAACACCTCAAAACTTGCATGCATCAATGACCGATACAATACAAGCTTTATATTTATATAGTCCAACAATATATAGTAACGTAAATTCTTATCATGGAGATTCAATTACCAATACAATATTAACGTAAATTCTCATCAAAACTAACTTAATTCATGGAGATTCAATCTAACATGGATTCATCAACGGCTCAAAGCTTGTATACAGCTACTGTGTGGATCAGGCAGGTAGTTGCAAGCAGAATAACGTGCATGCCTGGTGAGTTATCCAAGAATCCGTTACAAACAACTAGAAGACTTCTACAACTTCGTGAGCTTACTAGCGTAGCTAGCTGGTTTCAACAAAGACTTCTACAACCTTTCCCGCGCTTACTAGTGTAGCTGGTTTCAACAAAAGATATCTCTTGGATTTTAAGATGGACTAACATGCACATTATTCAATTCGATTTGATATTCTGCACTATTTAATAGTAGATAGTGTAAACTTTTAGGATTGACATCATGTAATTTTTAATTTAGATATACTATTTATAAGTACATTTAAATATTTATTTTTTAGCGAGAATTTCATTCAACTTCAAAAATTTAATAAAATTTCACTTTTTTAACGACGAATAGGGAAATTTGATATCCGATTTCTTAAGTTCTAGAATTATATTAATTTAATTTATATCTGTTAGTCAACCATTAGTCAAACATAACGGTTATGGGAGTATTACTACCTTTAGACATAAATAAGACGCAAATTAACACCAAATAAAACCTTAGTACATGGTTCAAGGGTATTATTGTTTGTAAGTACATATTCTCCTTCCCTAAATAGAGGGAAGGAAAAACGTGTTGATGTAGGGGTGTCAATAGGGTTGGACTAGTCCAGTCCGGTCCAAGTCCAATTTGGCACCCCTTTTCTGTAATGGATTGAAATTTTTCCAAATCTAATATTGAAGATTTTGAATGCGAACCAAGCTTAACTAAATTACTCTGTAGGTTGAATCAGATTCGAACCCGAAAGAATTCACTCACACAATAATATATCTATTTATATATTTTTTTTCAAATAATTTGAGATTTAAATTGACATAGAAAAATAAATAACAAAATGAATTAAGGTTGCTCTTAGGTTTAATAACCTGCATGAAATTATGATATTTATAATAGGGTTAACTACCTTACCCAACTACTAATACTCATAAATTGTGGCTCTTAAATTGATTGTAAGAGTAGTTATTGAAATCAATTAAAGGGTTAATGCTAGTGATGGAATAATATAGCCAAATCTTATATAATATATTAACTCATCAAGAGGTGTGGATTATAAACTTTTCTTACAATATTTTATAAGGGCCTAAATCCAAATGGGCCCAATTAATCCAACCCAGTCCTTTAAAAGTTGGTCATATGGACCGAGCATCAAAAGGAGGTGAGCTAATCAAGTGCGATCTGATCTGGTGCGGATAGTGGTCAGCCCAAGCCCTAAAGAAAGTGCAAAGTGCATTGAGCTTTAAAATTTTGGATTGGACAACCCTGATCCGGCCTATTGACACCTATAATCATGAGATCTATCCCTTGTGGTGCGTGAAACACTTTGGGAAATTTAAGATGGAAAACTGTCTTTTGCTACTACTTTATCGTTGGGGCATTCATGTCCATTCAAGAAACGGAAACAGACGAAAGTGCCAAATCTTTTTCTTGCCAAAATCTGAAAACCCTAAATTTACTTGTCTGTTCATTTTCCCCTATAACTCTTCAAATTCCCATATCCAAATCTCACCGTCCACTAATGGCAGCAGAAGAAGATAACTTGGAGGTGATATGACTCGAAATTTCCGATCGGTCGTATCAAGAAGATCATGAAACTCGACAAAGACATCAACAAGATAACCTTAGAGACCATGTTCGTGATCGCAACCTCCACCAAGCTCTTCCTCTAGCAACCTTTATACAAAGAGTAGAGATCTATTTTGGAACGAATATATTATAGCAATACTTATGAATCAAAACTTGAATATAGAATAAACTTTATTTTTCTTTAATTAACTCAAGAGTCAATCCTTTTATTACCAGTTTAATTCAACAAGTTGCTGCAAATTTAGTAAAATGAAAATAAAATAAACTATTGTGCTCTTTGCTACAACTATTGTATATAGATTTTGTATAGTAGTTGTAGGACAATCCTAACTTATTGTTTTTCTTCAATAATAATAAATAATAATTAGTGAAATTATGTCATAGATTAGTCTTTACTCATAGACCTTACACCCACAAAAACAAATAAAAAATGGAGGATTCAAGATCTTAGCAATTATAAATCTCTGGAATATTTGATAGATTGATTAAAGTGACGATCCATGAAATTTTTAGCAAGCGCAGAGTGCATTGAGCTTTAAAGTTTCGGATTGGACAGCCCGGTCCGGCCCATTGACACCTATAATCATGAGACCCATCCCTTGTGGCGCGTGAACACTTTGGGAAATTCAAGAAGACAAAACTACCCCTACACTACATCGAAAGGGGCTGGGAAAAATTGCCGTTTGCTAGTCCTTATCGTTGGGGCATTCATGTCCATTCAAGAAACGGAAACAGGCGAAAGTGCCAAATCTTTTTCCCGCCAAAATCTGAAAACCCTAAATTTACTTGTCTGTTCGTTCTCCCCTATAACTCTTCACATTCCCACATCCAAATCTCACCGTCCACTAATGGCAGCAGAAGAAGATAACTCGGAGGCGATCCGACTCGAATTCCCGATCGGCCGTATCAAGAAGATCATGAAACTCGACAAAGACATCAACAAGGTAACCTCAGAGGCCACGTTCGCGATCGCGACCTCCACCGAGCTCTTCCTCCGATTCCTCGCCGAAAACTCCGCTAAAGTCGCGATCGAGAAGAAACGAAAGACTATAAAGCTCGAACACATGCGAATCGCCGTCAAAAGGCATCAACCGACGAACGATTTCCTTCTCGACTCGCTACCCCTTGCCGACTCAATCCCTGGATCATCCTGCAACTAAGCTGACTCGCTCCGATGCTGCATCAGAAAAGTCTTTACCCGTAGGCACTCGCCGCATCAATGATTTCTTTCGCAAACCACCGAGTGAAGATCCGGTGGAGGTCAACGACTCATAGGTTTCGATATTATTAATTGCAGTAGAAGTTAATTAGATTTTGCAGATATTAAGTGTTAGATTTGAATTAAACAATGAAATTTTAATGTTTAGTGTTAGATTGGAATTAAACAATGAAATTTTCTTCTTCCTTTTTCTTTCTTCTTATGTTCGTTAAACGCTGCTGTTTGTACGATGAAAATAGATGTTTTAAGAAAATACATGTGTTTGCATTTACTTCCGCTGTTGATTATAACTCTAACTAATTTAGATTATTAAATGTATAGTCGTCCTTTATTTTTAAATGTCTATTTATTTGCCTTTTTATTATGGATTGATTATCGAGTAGTTTAGTGTTGCACTGTTGTCATAATCAATTAGAAAATGTGTTTGGTAACAACATTAAATTTTGAGAGTTTGAGACATGACATGGCGTATATGTTTACAGTATATGCAAAGAAAGTAATTATTATTATTATTATCATTTTTGCATTTTCCATAAAATTTGTAGTTCTTATTGCCTGTTGATGATCAAAGCATGTGAGTATCATTTGTGAAGGGTAATTGCCATCTTTCAATGTTTCTAGTTGGCGGTTTCTATTCAAATTTGAAGTCATTGTTCTATAATTCAACACATAGAGATTGAATTTTAGCTCTTTTATAACTAACATATTGTATTGTGGCTCCAAGTATCAATTACATGGTACGGTTAAATGCAAATTGTAAATGTACTATAGCAAGAGTAAGAACACAAAGACAATTAAAACTTTTATTTTCCATCACAATCATGGTTCCTTCAGGTTCTAGACAAGCAATTGATTATAGAGGGTCAAGAGACATAAATACACAGGTATTTTGATTAAATGTCACAAAAAAATGACTTTATTCTTCTGCAGGACATGTTGTGTTTCTTCCAGAGAAAAAGATTTCTCTAATGACATCTGCTTATGATAACTCAACAGACATGAAGATCTACAACTCTGATGTCAATGTCAAGGAGATACAGGACCGGAAAATGTTGACACAACTGATGCTGTTTCGTCTCTAAGCTGAGAGACAAGACTAGGTCGGGCAAAGGTCTTGTGTCCGTGTGTCTTCCTCCCTTCCTTGATGTAGGATATGCCTTGGGTTGCTGAATTGATGCTGTTTGATCCCAACTGTTGGATACCCATAGAAACTCTCCTGTTTAAAGGACTTGCATTGTTAAAGCCTCCGTTCAAGCTCCTGTTTGAAATATGTCGACTGCTGGTGCTTGGTCTGGACCCAAAGGCATTTTCTTGGTCAACAACTACCTGGATCTGCACCTTCTTCATTTCCTATCGGGGAAATGTCATATCATTAGGGTTTGGAGAAGGTACAGATAATAAATGTCATTCTGGGTCGAAGCTCAATTTCATTGACATGCTAATTTTGAGAAATTCAGATAAGAGAATGCATGAAATTCTTTGTTACTCTGTGTTGAATAAACTAACCCGTTGTCTTTGCTTCTCCTCCTCCCTTTCCTGTCTCAACATGTTATACTCTTCCAACATTGCTAGCAACGGTACCTAGACGACCACAACTCTATTGATTAGTTTACTAAGACATAAAAATAGGAGAAAGTGTGAGTGCAAGATCAATTTTTTGGGAGTATTATAGGCTGAAAATTAGGGGTCTGCTCAATATTGTTTTTGCAAATTACTTTTTGACTAATGCAAGAACAACTTAACAAATTAGGACTTGTTTTTAATAACACCAAAACTAGTAATCTATTTTGAATATAAGTTTGAAAAATGTCTGAAATGCAATTGTTTTTTTAATGGAAAATAGAACTCAGAAAGAGAGAGACAAATCCAAAAGACCATTCATGTATTTTTGCTGTATCAATTGTATAAGATGGCACTGTGTGATCATACCTCATCATACAAGAAAACTTTGTTTCTTTCCTCTTCCCAGCTCTTAGTCTTTGCTATAAGGGAGTCTACCAAAGCTGCATTATAATTGTTAGTGATTGTGAATATTTATGCAATGGCCATAATGCTGTCTGATCTATATTTGAAATGCTTTGTGCAATATTACTAAGTGTTTGTTAATGGGTTTTTTTTTTTGTCTTCCTCAGTTGTTTGCCTATGAAATTTTTTATTGAGAATAATTTTAAGATATTTTTGTTGTGCACCTTTTAGAATTCTCTTGTTTTTATTATTAATCAATGCAAATTGGCCCTTGAAAAGTTCCTACTTCCCAGTGATTTAAATTTCTACTGTCAAGAAACTTCCTATGTTACCTGGGAGTTTGTTGACAATTACTCGGGCTTTTTCAGCCCGCCGTAGGTTCCTGTGAGCTCCTCTACTGACTGAATATCGATTCTCATCCTGTAAAATTGCATAAAATTCAAAACATTCAAACAGGAAACGGATGCAGTAAATTTTGGAACCCACTAAACGTGTATGCCAATAGTTGTGGCTTACTGACCGTGCTATATTCTTCCAACCAGCGCTCCTCATCACGTGCCAACATCCACCTTTCCACCTTCTCCATTATTGCCTTCCTGCTAGATGCTTCTTCTTTTGCTCTTGATATTTGTTCATCCATACTTGTGAGGAGGTCTGCATGATCGATCTCCCCTTTTGTATGTTGAAGTCAATTTTTAGGTTACTTTAAATTTATAAAAGAACAACAGAATAGTTCTTGAAACTGAAAATTATTCACTCTACCCACCGGAGTTTATAAGGTTTATTATTTTGTCCATCTCTGCTTGTGAAGGAATCTCCATGTGTGAGTTATTGCATATCCCCTCTAATTCGTTCTGTTTCTTCAGAAAAAGTTCTTTCATCTTGCTTGCTTTTAACTGATCCAGTCTCTTGACTTCAGCCTCAGCCTTGACAATATGAAATTATTATGTCTAGTTAATAAAATTTGAGAACAATTTTAAGTAACTCTTATTCTAATATTATCTGATGGTTTGAATTACTAGGGATCATGAATACTAACCTGCTCAAGTATGTTATGGGTAAGGCTTCCAGGTTTTGATACTTGTGTTGATGAGAATGACAATAAACTGGTAACATGAGAAAATCTTCGGCGATCTTCATAGGGTGTGTCCATAAGATTCCACAAGTTTGTCAGTGCTTTGCCAAGATGGTGAAGCTGCAAATCCACAAAAGCTAAATGACTAAATTTGTCATGCTAATGCTTGATATAACCAGTGAATTGTAGCTTTAAAAAATAAAAGTCTGAAGCTTGAAACTGTGCATAGAGTTATTATTTTCTCAGAACAGAAGGCTAGCACAGGTAAGAATTTTTCACCTTCTCAAGTCGTTTCTGCTTTTCTTCCTCAAGAGATTCCACTGTGCTGTTGAGTTTTGCTAAAATGTTGTCACTTATGTTCTTTGATATTCCATACAGTTCATTCAAGCTCGGATGAACCTTTGTTATGATCATAGAAGACTCCATTCCCAAAATTGCAGACAGATTATGCACAGCGCCTATATATTTTTCTACCCTTCGGAGTCTGTCATTCTTGAAGCCAACCAAAGAATAACAATATTATAGATCTCAGATTTTGAATGCTCTGTTTGATGTCTGAAAACAAATTATAAAGAATTGTTAACTTACCTTTTCATTATGAAGTCTTTGTAGCTCTGTCTGATATTCCTCGAGTTTCTTCAGTGAAAGATCATTCTCATTCACTATGATTGTTGATGAGTCATCATATTCTGATAGACCAGTTATTTCAGCAGAAATTTTCTGAATTTGTGCTTGTACGGTTCTGAACTGGTTCATCCTCTCTTCTTTCCTCAGCCTCATCTCTCTCAAAGCTGGTGTGATTGAATCTAACTGCTCCTTTAGGGTCCCAGACATTTTTTCTGGCTGCAATGACAATAATGCGTTGACACATTCAAAGAATTCCTTGTTCAAGACAAGCAGATTGCACTAGAACTACACCTCATATTCTAATTATGATTTAATTGACATAGAGCATCAGAGCCATATAGAAGGCTCAATGTTGATGTAGTCTGGAAAATTTCTGGTCAATTGCTCATTGTGGTTAAATTTGATAAAAATGTTAGTGTGTTCAGAGATTGTAAATTCTTTTGAACTCTATTCACTATTGACTACTGACATGCATTGCATTTTTCTGTGTAAGATACCAGGATTCTAAATTCATATGCTGAGTACTTTTCCCATTTGTATTGATATTCTATATCATATGGCACTGCATAATTTATATTTTCTAACACAATCTTCACTGAATGGAGATTGTAGATAAGGTACCCGTCCAGGAAGAGATCGTTCTCCAAGAGATAAAAGAAGGTGAGTGAATTCAGCTTCAGATTCTGCCAGCTCCTGATGCAAGCGAGCTCTTGATATATTAGCGCGGTCAACTTTTCTCCTGTAAACCTCTAAACACTCTTGTTCTAAATCAAGTAAAACTTTCTCTCTTTCAAACTGATCCTCTCCAACTTCATCCCAAATCATCTGTGCCAAAATACGGAAAAAGTGAGTAGAATGTTTATAATTAATGTAAAGCCATTACTTGCATATAACTGTAGAAAACTGAAAAAGGAAACTCACCTGTAGTTCTTGCAATAAATATCCGCATGAAGTTTCTAACAATGCAGAACTCCGCATTGTAACTGGTGACTGGAAGGAACCCATCTGGTGGCTCCTTCAATAACCTGAAGATAGACTACTAGTAGGTGGGAACTCTAGCTTTGATACTTGGACTGCTGGAAGGAGAAAACTTTGAGTTTGAGTACATTGATAAGCAACCAAGTATTTTGAGAGAAAGAGAGAAAAGAGTGATGGGCTGTAAGCTATGGATGTGAGTGCTTTGGGTGTAAGTTTTTGCTTAAAAGACAAGGCTAGCAGAGTTAGGTACTGGTGAAGCTTTGAGTTCAAGAATCATCCACTTCCAGTCCTGTTCCAGGTTTTGTTCTTTCTCTTTTAACCTTATATTGTAGAATTTGAAGAGAGACATTTTTTTTTTCTTTTTCAAATATAGAAAGTTGGTCTTTCTTTTTCATGGATGTACCTCTTGTTTTCCACTACACTTTGTGGCTTAGATGAGTGTTTAACAGGTTATGTCTTGAATAAGCCTTCAACAGGGACTTGATTCTTAAGCAATCTATGAATGTCCAAGTTAAATAGCTTTCATCTTTCTATTGTAACTTTTTAAGATTCTAAACAATGATCGATCCAGCTGCAAAATAGTACTAATAACACTTTGGTGGTGGGCCAATGTAGCAAAAATCTGGGCCATATAATATGATCACCCGGTTTGATGTGCAGTGATTATCATGATCATGACTCATGAGATTCTTTTCCCAGCCTTCATGTGTAGCTATTATCATTGATCTTGAGGTCTTTAGTGCCATTGATCATCCTATAACCCATTCACATTTTTCACGATATGTCCAATGGCCCATGTAAAGAGGCTTGTTTTAAGGTGCATTTTACATTTGATTTGGAAAATCAAAATACAAATTTAACAAATGATACATGAGGCTTGTTTTGAGGTATATGTTGAACATAATTTAACAAAAACCGAAAAAATGTTTTCTTATTATTTTTAAAGTTTTAATTGATCTCAAGGGTTGTCTAAAAACTGTTTTTGTAATCCAAATATAACCTGTGTAACAATCAACATAGTAAGGTAAAGAGTGATTCTGTTTCAATAAAGTTGAATATATTTGCGAGAATTAGGTTAGGGATCCAATTTTATTAGAAATCATAGTCATATGATATATGATAGCTGCTGAATCATTTTCAACAAAACACTCTACCTGATTTACCTTTTTTTGCTCACTATTGGATAACTATTAACCAGACTTTTTTTTTTTTGAAGAAAACTATTAACCAGACTTCTTTATCAAAATTCCCTCATTAAAACAATTTAGGTTTGTACAAAAAGAGAGAAAGAGAATTAGATACCAAGAGTCTCAAGGACTCAATCATGTTCGTTTTTATCATTATTATTTTATACCATTCTATAATTTGTCTCCAAAAAAAAAGGCAAAAGGGTGCCAAAGTTCATTATTACCAGGCTTCTTTACCACAAATAAACAAAAGAGCCTTGTAATTTAATAAACAGATGTAATCAAAGAATAATAATGTGTTGTTTGTACTTTTACCATTGGATATTAGAAGATACAAATATTACTGTTTTTTTGCTTTACATACTGATGGGAGGATGATTAATGATTAATAGATTGTATTATTATTATTATTAATATTATATTAATATAATATATTGTGTTAATGCCTCTTGTGAGGCATGGGTTGATTACCAATGCGCCAGCGACCATAAGTGTTTACTTTTTGTACAATTACTGTTTTTTGCCTTAGGATGATAATTGATTGGATGATTAGGAGGATTAAGTTAATTGTAACTATTGTTTACCCTTTGTGGGGCATGATTAAATTATAAGTGTTTACTTTTTGTAAATTTTTTGGCCACGGCGCGGGATTCCGTGGGCATTACGTTTTTTCTTTTTTATAAATTTCAATGAAAACTTGTAAAAATTTTCATTACACGTATCTCTGTTCTTTTTGGTCTTTAGTTTTCAATCTTTTTGGTTTCGTGGAGTTGGTGCTATTTTCCACTAATGTTTTTCTTCGTTCTTTGCATGTGCGTGTGTGTTTCTTTTTTTGGGGTGATGAAAACGAAGATCGAAAGTCAAGACACGACGTCGTATTATTAAATGTAGCCAATCAGGCTTCACACGTGGCAAAAGCTAACGGGGAGGCGGAGCTTACGTCATCTCCTGGTTTTCAAGTCACAAACAAGCAATCCCACATCGTACGGAAATATGAAAATCGAGGCTATATCAGCAAGGCGCAACAACACCCTATTGTCTCTTCGGAGACATCCGATAAAATTGGAACGATACAGAGAAGATTAGCATGGCCCCTGCGCAAGGATGACACGCACAAATCGAGAAATGGTCCAAATTTTTTTTTCCCAGTTTCGTCTTTTCTTTTGACGTTCGTTGTGTTAGAATCATTCCAGTTTCATCTTTTCTTTTGAGGTTCTTTGTGTAAGAATCGTAGACGATGTTTTCGTTTCGCTGTTACTTTTCCTTCAGTTCAAGTTGCTGATATTAACCAGTTCAAGTATTTGTGTATGTATCAGTGCTCTTTACTCAGATGATTGATTAACGGGACCTAATCTAGTAATCTGTTGAAAATTACGTGTCCTGCACATGTGCATCTCTATTTCTTTTGATTTTGATTTTTTTTTTTTTTTTTTTTTGGGTATTGTCGGTTTGGTACTATCCTGGTTTTTAGATTTGTTTTGTTAGACAAAGCATCTAATAAATTTGTTTTGCTTTTTAGTTCTCTACAATATCGTTATAGTTTTTTCCCAGTGTTTTTATTGGCACAACCTTGGATTTTGCTGAATTCTTAAAACAATGCCACCTCATTGTAGAAAGCCTTGTCAATATTCTCTGTAGTGAGTGTAGTGACTGGTTAAATTAAGGAGAGACACTTAGTACCTCTTCTTTTTTAATGCTAACCACAGTTTGATTGTACTTCTCTGGACACTTGACACAGCTGGTTTGAGTGAGCTTCCACAACACTGATACAGCACACTGCTTGAGTGAAATGAGTCTCCTGGCTGTTTTACGATATTTGGTGTACGCAGATTTTGCAACAACAGCCATTTGGGCTGCAGAGAGGTCTTGGCCAGAGTCATCAACCTCAAATGGTAATATGCTTGGTTTGACCTTCAGTGCCGGACCCAGGTGTGATTTTTCGAAGATGGACTGATTTTTTCCATCTGGGTACCAAATAAATTTTTCATATTTTGTTGAGTTGAGGTGCTTGAGTAACTTTTATCATTTTTGATGAAAGCTCTTCATGTTATTGTCAAATGAGTCGAAGTTAGTCACTGTTGGTTGTAGAAAAACATGAAGATGGTTTATGGAGAAGAAGGTTATAATAGATGACGGACTTTGTTTGTGTGTGCAAACTCTCACTTTCCCTGCAGCCTCTATGGTAAATGATCAAACTTTCCCTGTTTCTAGCCTCACTGAATTTGCATATCTAATGGGCTTTTTATAGGAGTCATGGATGGAGAAGGTCCTTATATTAAGAAGTTTGACTATATTGTATTTGTAACTGATCAGATAACTTCAATGAATGAACACAATAGCATAGAAATGTGTAAATAATTATCAGCCAAGGATGCAAGAGTTCTACTTTGTTGGGGAATGGAGATGGTCATTTTGCAAGGTCCTGCAGCCTTAAATTTCCTTCAGGATTGAGGTTAGCCAATTATTATTATACAATGGGTTATTTTTTTTTGTTTGGTTAGTGTCCGAAAATTTGACAAGGCAGCTGGCGCCGTTGGTTAAAGCACCAGTTGCCCCCGCCATTGACAGGGTTTGACACCCTCATTTTACAATTTTATCCCCCCTCCCCCACCTTATTAAAAAAAATGTATCCGAAATTCAAAACCCCTGCTGTGTCTTCATCCGCTTATGTTTCTGACAATGAATATATTCTCCATTATCGATGATGTTTTACATTCCGCGCTGTTTGATATTTTGATCAAGAACTTGTCTAACACAACACTATCAGATATCAGTCAAGTCGACTTGGGAGGTGTCTGCCAATAATGCATCCATTGTAAAATGACTCAATGTTCTTTGATTTATATTAATAACCCTCGAAGTCCACATGATAATATCACAAGAATAAAATGGTTATCGCCAAGTCAACCCTAGTGGTGTTTGTTGAGTTATCAGTGTCATATTCTCAGCCCATTGATTCAACCTCAATCTGAATGAGAACTTCCATAATGGAGTCTCATAAACTCGATAAAAGGCAAAACTTACTCAGAAATTTCACTAAAGGTAGCTCCAACAACCACATACAACTCTAATATGGAAAGGAAGGGTTGGTGTGACACATACCAACAAGCATAAGCCGCCATGTACGAGAAAATTTGGGTTTTGATTCATTTACTTGGAAGAGAAATAGAGAGATAAAGATTGTACAAGTTAAAAACAAATATATCAAGAAACTGATCCAATCTCATAACTCTGGCTTGAAATTTTAAGTTTGTTATAGCTAACTGAGAAGACTGTAGGAGGGAATGTCTTCTATCCGTAGAACGTCATCCATTAGAAGTTCCCTCTCCAGCTGTGCTCGAGTCGATTTCAAAACATCCTAAGGGAGGAAAGACAGAATTTATCAGTAGCATTTTCTATCAACACTCCGCTGAAATATGTAACTTTTGATGGAATTTATAACACTAAGTAGAATTCTCACGTTAAACTCCATGTAAGTGGCATTTCTCTCCAGCCATTGCTTGTCCATAACCACAAATGCAATGCAGTAAAGCAAGTCGAAAGCCCACTCGTTTTCTGGAAACACATTGAGCAACAAATTAGAAATGTTGTAAAAGGAAAACATGTGCATCAAAATGACATTAATTTCATACGGAAGTTAGGCAAGTTGATTCTTGAGAAAAGTTGGCAACAGAAGAAGGTGTCCTCTCAAGGACACGAATCATATGGCCATATCATCTTACAACAATTAATAGTAGGCAGTTGCGGGGTTCTAACCTGACAACATCTGCAAGAAAACTGACCTGACAAATGTCCTAGGTTTCGCTGCAAAACAGATAAGCAGGCTTGTGTTAGCAATGTCATGATGCAACAAATTTCTTACCCAAACACTTGGAGGTTGGGATCATTGATGCTCAAATTGTCTTTAGATGGAACCTGAAGTCTGTTTATGTGTAGTTGAAGTGATTTGATATTCTAGTAATAGGATCAAAGGGAGCTCATTTGCCACTTACTAGCCTCAAGATCAAGCATTTGCATGATCATGAAAGTGATATTTACACCAGCAACAGCAAATGGATACTCCCAGGCAGCTCTCTTTCCTCCCTGCTTTTGTAACAAACTTTGAAATGATGTCTGCAACAATAAACTGAAAATTGTTAGATCAAATTATCTGAGTTGTAAAGTAGCAAGAAATTAGCCCACTTAGCCGAGACAAAGCTAATCAATTTGGAGATATCACTCGACAAATGAAGCAGGTTTTTAAGACCAAACATGCCGGCTTAAGTTGTCTTATTAGGATTTCCAAGAATTTCATGTTGTAAACTGATTAATAAGATTAAAATCTTACGGAAAATGTCTTGGCAAAGAACAAAAGATTCTCCAATGAAATGAATCCAGCTCCTCTGTTCCATCGGTCAAAATCATAAGAAAACTTATGAATACAAGAGTCAAGAGAGAGTATGCCTAGAAAATCATAGAGAAAACACAAGTAAGATGACAAGTGAAATGAAACCTGAAATCAGTAGATGGATCTCTTCCTTGCCATCCCATTTCTTTCCATTGATCAGATATTAAGCCATGGAGCTCCTGATCAGGGTACGTGGCAGACCACAGTGCCCTCAAAGCTTCCTGTCCTCAATAAAATTTCTTTCTATGAGTTACTTAAATATGAATAAAGAACACTTAAATCCTGCATAATTTAATTTATCAATTAGAGATCACATATCAGTCAATTAACGTTAAAACATACCTGATGATCATGCCTGGAAGCATCAAAATAAACCTTCGTTCGGTGTTTCAGTCTCTTCAGTCTTTCTTCCTATAGCATTTCAAACAAAACTTTCACAAAATTTAACAAGTACAAAATAAAGTATCACCACCAACAAGAAATATCCACATAACTAACAATGTGATTCTTTCATTTTCTTTCCTATATATATCTTGATCAATGATCATCACAAGACCAGGAGTACTTGCCTGTAATGGAGTTAAGTTAATGCAGATCCTCTCATAAGTTCCTTTTCTCTTAAAGCAAACACAAGTCAATCCCTTACCAATCCAAGTTGGTGTCCCACAAGTTGCATCATCTGTATACAACCAATGAAGCTCTCATCAGAAACCAAATAAATCACATCCTGTCATAAACACTTAATTTGAAACTGAGACCAAAAACTGAAAATACCACCAAAACAAGTAGAACAAAAGATAGTCATTATCATTAATTCATTATCAAACCACCTGGGACAACAATTACACCAAAGCGTTTCATAGCCAAATTGAGCAAAGACACCACTCTCTTTTCAGTTTCAACAAAACCAGACATGTTCAAGTGGTCCTCAGAGACCACAGAAGATCAACATATTTCCTATAAACGCTTCAATTCTCTCTTGGTTTAAGTACATAAAGCCGATCAAACAGCTTCGAAAGTGGTGGGGGGCCACTGTATGGAACAAAAGGACCATATTCATACGTTTAATCAACATTTGCATTATTATACGTACATGATCGAATTGGACTGGAGACAAGACATAATCAGATGGGTAAATACATTTTTTTAGTTTTTTAATTTTATTTTCGCGTCAGTTGATTGCTAATAGCAGCACACTGGGCGTTGTGTGCAATCTCTTCGTGCGCCCGACAAACATAAAGTAAAAGCAAATCTAGAGGTTTCGAACACGCGCTGAGCTGGGATGCCGGTATCACATTCCGAGCACATGGTAACATATGGCATCCATGTGAGCATTTGATCCAATGTGGTCGGAATTGAAAACGCACGCGCTGCCAAGGAGCGCGAGGGTTGATCACGGGAAAGTATATGTGACCAAATAAATAATTAAAAAAGAAGCATCAATATCCTACGTCATGTTCGAGATCCTATAATGAAGAAAAAGCCATAAATGGCCCTTTTTTTTTGGTTTGCTGTTGAAATTGAAAGATAGCATTAAATTTGATTACAAAATGACAATTCAAAGAAAAGGTTTTTGTTTTAAATCAATGAAAATATTCAAATGGTTTACATAATAAAGACACAAATTCTAAAATTGAAAGATAGCATTAAATTTGATTACAAAATTACAATTCAAAGAAAAGGTTTTCCTTCAAATCAATGAAAATATTCAAATACTTTACATAATAAAGACACAAATTCTAAAATTCAAAGATAGCATTAAATTTGATTACAAAATTACAATTCAAAGAAAAGGTTTTCATTCTAAATCAATGAAAATATTCAAATACTTCACATAATAATGACAAATTCTAAAGAGTGATGTTATATTACAAAAAATTTTATCCAAATTTTATTACTTAAATGATGTGATAAACTAATTTATAAACATCACGTCGTTAATTTATCCTTTCATAAATAAGATAACGGTTAGGAATCAATTTATCACATCATTTAAAAAAAGTTTTAAAAAAAAAAAGTCTAACATCATTCATTTAAAATCCTATCAGATATAGAAATGTAAAACCATTAACATTAGTGGCATTTGCATGACACGTAACATCTAATATTTTTTGTGCAAATACTTTATTTAAATTGGAATTTAAATCTCACACGTGATACCATTACCATTATGACTAATTGAACTCCTTTCTTTTTACTCTTACAACATTATCAATCTACCTAGTTACTGCTCAATTCATAGATTAAAGTATCATTTGTAATATTTTTATTTTTTTCTAGGAGGATGTGACACTAAAATTATACCAAAATGATGGTCGACATCATATATTTAAATTAAATAAACAAGTACAAAAATTTAGGGCGGCCTGGTCTACCTGCTGGCGTGAACTACATTGGCTTTTTCACATAATTTATACGGGTAAGGAATCAATGTTATCAGATAAGAATAAGTGGTAAGAGCTGCAATATCCATAAAAATAAATAAATAAAATCAATAGGTTTGTTGTTGTTTTTCGTTAAAAATGGTAGGCATTTCTCTCACGTCAAGACCAATCAGAGGGGACCCAAATCCGTAATGGTCAGGTCACTGTTGCATTACGTGGCTAGGACCCCGTAACTCGAAAAGTGTTTTGTTTGGATATAAGTGAAACAGTGATCCTTCGTTACAGATTTTTAAAATATTCCTTGCACCGGTCCAGTCCAATCCCCGTGTAGTCGACTGGACATACGAGTCCAATACGTGGACCGTCAATCATGAAATGGGGTCCACTTAATGTGGATGGACGGATAGTGATGGACTTCAACCTAGAGAGTAGAGAACCCGCGGGTTGCGACAAATCAGGATTCCGGCATTTTCAGAGACCAAAGAAGAATATTTCACGGCCTGGTAGCTTATCAAATATCAACTAACATTACCAAATTTGCAAGTCTGTTTTTTTTTTTTTTTTTTTATTCTTTTGGTTCTTTTCAGGAGTAAAAATTTTAAAAGAAAAATCGATGTAAAGTTCAACTACTTTCACATTCACTGCTTTTCAATTATAGAAACACCCGATTTAACGGTATGTTGAACCACAAAAGCAACAAATTAAAGTAAAGAGATTTCACGATAGAAGGGGAATTTTTTTTTTTTTTTAATTATAAAAGATGATTTTATTTGTTTCGTTAAATTGTATCAGAGAGGTTGACTGTTAAACAGAGAAACCGAGAAGAAAATCACAAATCCATCAAAAAGCCAAAAATATTATGGATCCAAATTACTACTGTAAAGGAGAAGATGAAGTCAAGAAATAATTTCAAAGCAATAGATCGTTTTGGTTCTTCGAGACAAAGAATAAGCATCTTATTTTAGTAACCAAACAAGAAGATTGAGCATGAGAGACAGAGAGAGAGAGTTACCTGAAGAAGAAGCGGAGCCGTGAGAGCAGGGATTGATGGAAGAAGAGGAAGGAGAGAGAGTACGGATCGCCACGCAGCCACCCTGAGTCCTGACCAGGCTCATCTCTAGACGCATGACATTCACAGTTTAGTCAAGCACTGATGACATGATATGAAAGTTTGAGGCAAAGTTGTGTGTCAGTTATTATGAGAGTCAGAGAGAGAGAGATAGCTTATCATCGTCCGAGTTTTTTCCTTTTTTGAGGTAGTGTGCTGTGAGAGTAAGTGGTTGTACCGAGATCATATTTGGGACGCGGAATTAAAATGTAATGCAACAAAATGAATTGAATTAAAATAAAATAGATTGAATTGGATTTATTTAGAATATAATTAATTGAATTATAATGAATTGGATTAGATTATAATAAAATAAAATTGATTTGATTTGATTGAAATGAAAAATTACTATCGCATATATGGTAATAATTAAAATTATATTATATTATATTTTATATAAGTTGGGATTGGATTAAAATAAAATTAATTTAAATATTATATAAAATACTTAAAATTAATTTAAAAAAAATTCTTTAAAAATTTTGAAAAATAAAAAGTGGAAATGAAATGTTCATTATCAAATCCATCAAATTTACTATTTTTGTTGGGAATAAGAGTTATGAAATAAGGATTTGCGGAAGTTTAAGATTGGGTCTGAAATCCCACTCATTGCTTTCTAAACATAAATTTAAGGGTTTGAAATATTTTGAATCTCAAACTCATCCAAAATCTTATGTTCTAAATATAGTCAATGTCAAAACTACCCTTCATTGTTTCGCTTGTCAAAACACGTCCATACACTAAAAAAAAAAAAAAAAAGCATAAAATGTCTTTCATTTGTAAAAAGAATAGAATCATTTTAAAATTTATAATTAGAAAGGGACTATTGTAAACGTAAAGGGTAACCTTGACTTTGAGAGCATTTTGTTGTTTATGAGGGAAGAAGTGCTTGGTTGGAGAGAATCTAGCATCCAATTTCAACTTATTAAAAATCTTTTATTAGGATCATGCTATATAATCAAATATGTCACGTTTATAATGATGAATAACAGGAGATGTGTGGTGCGCTAAACTACACCTTTTTTTTTTTTTTTTTTTTTTATTTAATTGGGTATACATGTTTGTAACTGTTGATGTTCACTGTGACAACCAAGTTCGAAACTGTTTTCAAACGTTGGATCCCACATGGCAGGCCTTATATGTAACTTGCAAGATTTCCCGACTTTCTAGTGATGCTCTTTTTACTTACGTAGGACCACTCGCCTTCAAGAGAGTGGAGGACAGGTCCATGAGTTTTAGCTTCTGCACTTCTACTTATAGGAAAGGCTTTTCTTTTTCTATCCTGGAGGAACATCCTTAATTTGTATCCAAAGTTTATTATATTATCATATGAATAAATGATTGTAGTAGTACAGGTGTACTTTGTCTTTGTTTCTGCATAATATCAGAAAAAGAGGTGAATTTCAACTTTCTTTCAAAATTTAAATGCCAACTATCTGTGAAATATTAAAAAGACAATAGAATAAGAGAGTCCAATTATTTGGTAAAACGTAGTTGAACGGAGTTTACACGCATTGCTTGACTGAGTGAGAACTAGGGAGGTGGTGGTGGAACTGATACATGGAATTTCACTAAAAAAAAAACAAAGACGACAAAAGCTAAGATAGAAAGGCTAAAATTTCTTTGGAGTTAGCTACGCACTTTACTATAATGTCGTTGTCTAATAGAGTTTTTAGTCAATTAGATTTGATATGACTGCCACGTGGAAGTAATTGCCAAGTCGAAACGCCAACAAAGAGTTTTAAGGACTTCTGTGCTTGAGCCTTAAAAGCGAGGCAACAGGCCAACAAGAATCATGGATGTCACCCACGCCAATCCTCACTTAATTACTCCTCCAAACTGCCTTTTTCTAGTCACTTGGTCATTCTAACAATGTGTATCATTCTCACTTCTTTAATAAATAATTCTTAATTCATCCGAAAAGGTATCAACAGCCGACCCAACTGAAATTCATTCCGTGTCATTTTTGAGACTTTTTTTTTTGTGCTATAAAGCTAAATAAAATAAAATAAAAGTTTGCATGTAATAAATTTTCAGGGATAATCCTAATTTTTGTAGTTTGAAAACAGCTAAAATACTTTAAAAAATCACTTGAAAAAAAAATATAAGGGGAAGATTTTAGCTATTTTGTCAAACTATAAGCGGGAAATTGGGATCATCCCTAAATTTTCAACCTTGACCGATTCAATTAGATGAGCTGGTTCAATAGTAAATTCGTCAGGGTAACATTAATGAGATCGCCACGAACTGTCTAGTTATGTTGTCTCCCCAACTTTTAAATTATTTTACTTAAAGGAAGAAAAAAATTTGTTAGTAGGAAATTAGGAACAAATTGACTAACAAATTCTTTAATGGGGCTCGTCAAGGCTTACGATTCCAGCCCATTGTCTATAGCAGCTCCAGAGATCTTGTTGGTTCATGAGGCAGATCAACCCGTGCTGCCGATTTTGGATTCCACAGGCTCCACTTTGAAGGGCCCAATTCATTGGGCCTGCAGGGACTGAAACATCCGTCCATGAGGTCTTGATGTTGGTGAGATAACTTGAATAGCTCAGGGGAATTCAGTTGAAAGAGCTTGGCAGCAGGAAAAAAGTCGATATGTCAAATTGAGAAAGGAAGAGAAACAGAAGAAAATTGCAAAATCAGCTGGCTAGATCACTTCCATTAAAAAACCAATGATCAATATTACAGCCAGTTGGAAAAAAACTGACTGACTTCTGTAGATGTAAAGCTCCACATTGTTACATAATCAATCACTCACTTCTGCACTCGTCTTCCTCATCAATCATCATCAAATAAGTTATTTAAAAAATATAAAAAAAAAAAAAGCCTCTATGTTATATGAACTGTAAAGCCAAGCAAAGATAACCATTGTGGCGACTATAAGTTTGTGACTACCTCTGCTAATCTGCTTATTCCCCTCAAAAAGGGGTTGCCGTTTTGAATGATGAAAAGGTTGTGAATGTACAAAGTCATGTAAGCAAAATATCATTAATTTATCGTCTTCTTCTCCCCCACCAGTCTGGGACTTTCAACCTTTTTTGTCTATGTACAGCGAGCTCAACACTAGGAAGTTTGCGCTTTACCTGTCTCCACAACATATAGGTGGCATCTTCCTTCTTTGGGGGGTATTGGAATTCATAGTGATGCGAGATTTTCTTTAGATGCATCCACATTTCAATCCATCTATCTTTTTGAATTTTTCGAAGCTGTTCAACCATGTAACCAGGTTGCACCGCCTCTTTTACAGAAAAGAAAATTGAGAACTGGCTATAGTCGATTTCATCCTCGAAGGGGAGCTCAATCCGGTTGCTCACAATGACGGGAACACAGTGACTCACAATAGCATCAAACAGGCGACACGATGAGGGAGTGTCTCCAGCAGGATGCAGACAGAACTTTGATGAACGCATCCCTTGTGTAGACTGGTTAGACAGAAAACAGGAAAAAATGAGACTGAAAAAAGTAATTTGCTTCAACACAAAACTTCCTGGTATAGAACCCATATAGAGAATTATGGAATTAATTTGCCTGACAAAAAGGCCTCCCTTTATTCATCGTGGGATAAAAAAACTGTTAACCATAACAACTGCCACAAGATGCAGCTTTTTTTTTAAAAAAAAAAAAAAAAAAATTATAAGAAAAGATGCAGCTTATTGTGTGTCTAGTTATTACAATTTTCCCACAACAAAGTTTCCTACACAAAATCATGAAAAAAGAATGCGTTGCAAGCATTTCACAATGCTAATACATCAAAAGAGAAAGTACAAGGTACGGTCTTAAAAACTAACACTCCTAAATCAGAGTGCCATAATCATTTTTCAACAAGATCAAATCTTTTCCCATCATCAATATTGTGATAAGTATAAAGAATTCAAGATGTTCTAAGCATAGATCTAATAATAATTTTGTATGACCCTTTAACTCTTGTACATACCTCTTGAATGCTTTTTGTTGTTGCTGAGCTACGCTCATAGACTACATCCTTGAAACCAGCTAATATCTTTGCCAATTTAGCACGAACTTTGCCTTCCTGCAGCATAACAAGATCATGAGTAATCAATTATAGTTCCTACTAAAGTAATTTTTTTTTTCTTTAAAAGAAAACATAAAAAGGTTTTCAAAGGAGGTATTTAACAGTTAAGCTAGATTACATCTTTTCTGACTGTATTCCCCCGGAAGAAAAGAAGCGTTGTGCGATTCTCAAATGGGTCTGGAATTTCATCATCTGTATATGATTCCACAACATGCACATATGGAGACACCACATCTTTGCTTAGATTTGACATGTTCCTAGGGTAGCGGCCGAAATCTGCAACAACAAGAATTGATGCATTCACTTGTTCGCGAAGAAATCTGAAAGCATTCGGATGTGTCATAGGAATTACATGGTCTCTGCCTCCAGACCTCTGCCAGTATTTAGATTTCCACAGGAAGTCCAGTAAGTCAATCTGAAATCAAAAACCACCAATATCAACCACAACGGACATACATAACTTCGAAAAGTAAAAATAAATAACAGAATCCGAAACCAAAACCAAAACAGCTTCGTCATTAAGAGATTATGTAATTGCCAAAAACCCTTATATACATGTCCGTAAATGTTCCAAAAGACGCTAAAAATAACCTGATAAAGAAAAGACAAATAATTTATTTCACTCTCCATTCTCTCATTAACTATAAATTTGTAACCAATCAAACCAATCACTCAAAATGACAGCTTCAATACATAGCAACCCAGTAGATACAGCAGTTCACTTACACTAGCGAACACTTGAAGTCCATCGTACAAATTCCGCATATGCATAATGCATTTCACATAATTTGTCACTTATCTATGCATGGTTCAGCTAATAATAGAACCTATTGAGTTTGCTTTACTTTCTTTGCTCTTAGATCCATAAAAATCAACTCCTCAACAGAAAAATTCAAAGCTTTTTGTTTTTTTTTTTTCAGAATTAGAAATAATTACCTGCAATTGGTGGTCAATTTCGGTAGCTGGATCCGTCATCAGGTGGCCGTGAGTATTAAAGCTCAACGAAGAAAAAAAGGGCACGAAAAACGCCTCCGCCAAGTCCGGATCCAAAACCCTAACCGCCTCCCTGTCTTCACCACCACCGCCGCCACCGTACAAAAGCGAAGCCATGAGCCAGTACTCCACGCTATGCTGCTGTTTCAGCCCCCAATTCTGCGGCCAGGGCGGCAGATTCTCGCTCGTGACGGGCAAGTCGTCGGTGCTCCGGCGACGGTCCATCATGCCTACATTGAACCTCCTCGGGAGATCGTACATGTAGACTCTGAGAGGGCCGCCGGTGGCGCAGGTGGCGTTGGCGGCTGCGGGTGGCTGCAGAAGAGGGAAGAATGAGGATCGGATATCGACGGAGCCGATGAAGATGGAGTAGGTGATTGCGAGGAGGAGGACGAAGATGAGACAGAGTATGGATTTTCCAAACATGTTGGAGGATTTTTGGCCGTCGATGTTGATAATGGTGATGATGATTCGAACATCAAGAGGGAGAGGCTCTCTTTTGTTCGTTGTAATAACAGCAGCAACTGCCGTTTGGTAGGACCCGAAAAATGCGTGATTTTTAACACGGCTTGGTTTAATTTTTGATAAAGCAGATCATTAAACTAAGAGTCTCTGACCACCAATTGGACATAGAGATCGGATTTCTCTCACTCATCAATCCAGCGTTGATATTGTGTTGATATGCTACAGTTTATATATATGTACATTAACAGATTTTGCATTATCAGTGCCGCATCACTCTTAAATTATTAATATTATTAATTTTATTCATTCATTACATTATCTTTCATAAAAATATTTTTTTAATTAATTTAAATATAATGAATAATTGAGATTAATTATCTGAATAATTTAAGAGTTAAAACGGGATGATTATAAAATACTATAGTTATTTTTAATTATATATATAAAACAATACGTTTAAAATTATTTTCAAAATAATATAAATTAATTTTGATAATTTTCTTTTGAATTTGCAATTTAAAATAGTTTTGATTTATAACATGATTTAAATTATTTTGTTTAAAAAATAATTTATTTAATCTTAACAACATCAATATAGGTTGCATGTGCAAGGAACAATGAAAGACCTTACAAGTTACATCTACCCTGATTTAGTATTTTCTATAATATTTAGCATGGTGATTGTAGTTGTTAGAAAAGATGGTGTTAAAGGGTGCATGTGACATAATTTTTTTCATTTTTTTTTGGGGGCCGGGGGCGGTGGGGAGGATAGAAACTCAGTTTGAGGGTTTGAGGCACATGAAAAGAAAAAAAGAAATTGCACAATACCCCCCGTGGTTTACCTAAAAACAGATGAAAATATAGTTATCCTTTTATTACACAAAACCCCCATACTGTTAGTTAACTTCCATCAACTTTAACGGTTGACCAAAAATTTTGATTGAAAGTCTACATTTTCATCTGGTCAACGGTTAAATTTAACGGAAGTCAACTAACGGTATAGAGGTTTTGTGTAATAAAAAGGTAACAACATTTTCATTTGTTTTTAGACAAACCACAGGAGGGTATTGTGCAATTCCTTCCGAAAAAAAAAAAAATTATAGTAAATTAATAGTGGATAAATTTACAAAAGTTGTTTTAAATTACATGAATTTAGTGCTCAATTTTAATAATGAAATATTCAACTTCAAAAATTTTATTAACTCTATATACTAACTGTGTTATATCAATTTTAGATAATTTACATATAAAATTTTATAAATTAATATCACAAATATAATTTCAATTTCACAATTCTATTTTAAACGTAGTCTCTTAATAAATTATAAAATTAAATTATGGCCAAAATTAATGTTTTGTAACTTTGATCCCAAAGTCATGTACAATTTATATCACCACCTCACCACTAAGTCGCCACTCGCCAGTAGTGGCAACTGGCAGGCAGCCATTTCCACCGCCGGAGATGGCGCCTCTAATTGGTGACTGAAGCAGCATTGGAGTAGACTTGGATGATAAATTAATGGCTGTTTGTAGCGATTAAAAATGAGATCTTGTTGCATTGTTGTGTTCTTTGGTATATAAAATTACGGTAACTATCTCGATTGGACAGCTATCTACATGTGGATATTTAAAATAGTTTTGATTAAGATTTGAACTATCTGAAACTTCAATTATGGTTGCACTCATTTTTAATACGATTATGACATCTGGGTTGTACCGAAGCCTGATCTTGATATTTTGTCAATATACAAATTGAGAAAAACCCAACTGTATTTGTATTCAGTTAGATTAGAAATTCTTCTACTTAAGTGCTACTGTGCTATTCACTATTTCACTTGTACACTCTAATGATATATCAGAACGTATGCCTACCTTCGACTCATGTTTCTCGGAAGTTATTTATCCTCTAGATTGATAGGTTATCTTTTTCGAAAAAAAATAAAAATTAAATTGTGTATAGAGTCACTTAAGCTTTCCCCTAGTAGCAGATAGCTCATCCAAGTTCTTTGAGAACCTGGCGTCGACACCCAAATAATGTAGTCACTATGTAGCTGTCTTTCCATCTTATGTGGGACACCCTCTCACGTTGTGTGTGTTGACCTTTTCTATGTGAAAGTCGTTCTTCGAACCATCCCATCAATGTTTCATCAATGTTTCATCCTGCATGCCATACTTCTAAAAAGTTTTTCTAAATTTTTTGTATAAATATTGTGATAAGATAATTTGTAAAATAGAAGGATGTATTGATAATTACTTTAGTTATAAATAATATATTAATGATGTGGTAGTTATATATAAATCTGTTACATCATTTGGATATTAAATTTAAATAAAATTTTAGATAGTGTAACATTACTCGTTTGTTATAATGATTTATTCAATAAATATGTAGATCACATGATATAATATACTCTCAATGAAAAATGTTTGTAGACACCTAAATTAATAAGTACATTTATAATTAAAATTATAAAATTGCAATCTCTCCATAGTAAGAGTGGTTAAACACTTCCATTGATTCTAAGAGATCAAGATTCAAGTCTCACTCTTATCCTAAAAGGCTAAAACATAAGATGTGAATAGTTCTTTTTTGAATTTAATTCATCTTCCCAACCGTTAAAAAAAAAAATGTAAAATTAATACACATCACTCCTTAGTATTATTGAGAGTGTAGTCTATGAAACAAGTTGCTCAATGTGTTTAATGTTAGTCAAAAACCTCAAGATCATGATAATTTATGTGAGGTTAGTTTTATTGAGAGTGTAGTCTATGATTCCTTTAGGCACTTGTCTTGTGAGGATCCATTAGAGAGATGCTTAACTCATTTTGGCATGAATTTAGATGAGGATAGTATTGTTAGTGATGTGAATGCTTTATTAGAATCCACCCCATTACTAGATACTACCAAATGGAAAGCCAAAATAGAACCTCTTCCTCTTTTTGAGTCTATACCTCTTCCATCTGTAGAGAAACCGTCTAAGTTAGAATTGAAACCTCTTCCTGAGTCATTAAAGTATGTGTTTTTAGGACATTCTGAGACCTTGCCTGTTATCATTGCATCTGATTTAGAAAAAGAACAGGAGGATAAGCTCATTAGTGTACTTAGGGAGCATAGAGAAGCAATAGGTTGGACAATTGCAGACATTAAGGGTATTAGTCCATCTGTGTGCATGCATAGGATTCATCTAGAAGACAACGTCAAACCTACTCGTGAGCCCCAAAGGAGACTAAACCCTAACATGAAAGAGGTTGTGAGAGCTGAAGCCATTAAACTTTTAGATGCAGGTGTCATTTATCCTATCTCTGATAGTTCATGGGTAAGTCCTGTGCAGGTAGTACCTAAGAAGTCTAGCATCACGGTAGTTAAGAATGATCATGATGAGTTAGTTCCTACCCGAATGCAAAATGGGTGGCGTGTTTGTATTGACTACCGTAAGCTTAATGCTGCCATTAGGAAAGACCATTTTCCTCTTCCTTTTATTGATCAAATGTTAGAAAGATTAGTCGGTCATGCATTTTATTGTTTCCTTGATGGTTACTCCGGTTATAACCAAATTCCTATAGCTCCTGAGGATCAAGAGAAAACCACTTTCACTTGTCCTTTTGGCACTTTTGCTTACCGTCGTATGCCATTTGGGTTGTGCAATGCTCCTGCTACTTTTCAAAGGTGTATGATGAGTATTTTCTCTGACATGGTAGAGCGGTTCTTAAAGGTGTTCATGGATGATTTTTCAGTTTTTGGATCTAGTTTTGATGAGTGTCTCCACCACTTGACCTTAGTGTTAGTTAGGTGTAAGGAAAAGAATTTGGTGCTTAATTGGAAAAAGTGTCACTTTATGGTTAGGAAAGAGATAGTTCTTGGGCATGTGATTTCCAATAATGGGATTGAAGTAGACAAGGCTAAAGTAGACTTGATTTCTAGTCTTCCACCTCCTAAGACAGTTAAAGAGGTTAGGTCATTTCTAGGTCATGCAGGGTTCTATCGTAGGTTCATAAAGGATTTTAGTAAGATTTCTAGGCCTTTGTGTAACTTACTTGCTAAAGATACCCATTTTAACTTTGATGATGATTGTTTGAGAGCTTTTGAGAAGCTTAAGACCTTTTTGACAACTGCACCTATCATTAGGCCACCAGATTGGAATGTTCCTTTTGAGATTATGTGTGATGCCTCCGATTATGCCATAGGGGCTGTTTTAGGACAACGCATTAATAGACTACCTCATGTGATTTATTATGCCAGTAAGACTCTCAATGATGCACAACTCAATTACTCCACCACAGAAAAAGAGTTGTTAGCAGTAGTTTTTACATTAGAAAAATTTAGGTCTTATTTGGTTGGGTCTAAGGTGATAATCTATTCAGATCATGCTGCATTGAAATATCTTTTGTCCAAGAAAGATGCTAAACCTCGTCTAATTAGATGGATCTTGTTGTTACAGGAATTCGATCTCGAGATTAGGGATAAGAAAGGTTTAGAGAATGTTGTAGCTGACCACTTGTCAAGGTTAGTAGTTGAGTCTGTAGATGAGCATGTGCCTATTAGAGAGTCCTTTCCTGATGAGCAGCTCATGCTTGTGTCCCAATTTTCTTGGTATGCTGACATTGTTAACTATCTTGTTATTGGTCAAATGCCTACACATTGGACTAAACAAGATCGTGTGAAATTTTTAACTAAGGTTAAGCACTATTTTTGGGATGATTCATATTTGTTTAAGTATTGTCCTGACCAAATCATTAGGAGATGTGTGTCTGAGAGTGAACAACTAGAAGTTATTTCTTTTTGTCATGATCATGCTTGTGGAGGTCATTTTAGTTCTAAGAAAACCGCTGCAAAAATTTTACAATGTGGTTTTTATTGGCCAAATTTGTTTAAGGATACTCATGCATATTGTAGTTCTTGCGAGAGGTGTCAAAAGTTAGGAAGTATTACTCGTAGAAATATGATGTCTTTACATCCTATTCTTGTTGTTGAATTATTTGATGTTTGGGGCATTGATTTTATGGGTCAATTTCCTAATTCTTTTGGCAATTTCTTTATTCTTGTTGCTGTGGATTATGTTTTTAAATGGGTGGAGGCAATATCTTGTAAAACTAATGATCATAAGGTGGTGGTTAAATTTTTGAAAGAAAACATATTTTCTCATTTTGGTACACCTCGTGCAATCATTAGTGATGGGGAAAAACATTTTTGTAATAAACCTTTTGAGCAATTAATGAAAAAATATGGTATTACACATAAAGTTGCAACACCGTATCATCCACAAACAAGTGGACAAGTTGAGATTTCTAATAGGGAGATTAAAAAAATTCTTGAAAAAACGGTTAACCCAACTAAAAAAGATTGGTCTTTGAAACTTTGTGATGCATTGTGGGCTTACCGTACTGCTTTCAAAACCCCTATTGGAATGTCACCTTATCGACTTGTTTATGGCAAGACATGTCACTTACCGGTGGAGTTGGAACATAGAGCTTATTGGGCCATTAAAAAATTGAATTTTGATTTTGATAATGCAGGTAATCGCAGGAGACTACAACTCAATGAGCTGGAAGAGATGAGAAATGATGCTTACGATTGTGCTAAACATTACAAGGATCGAATGAAGGTTTTTCATGATAGGAATATTCTAAGGAAATCTTTTTCACTTGGTCAAAAAGTCTTGTTATATAATTCTCGTTTGCATCTATTTCCTGGCAAGTTGCGTTCTAGATGGTCAGGTCATTTCCTTGTACGCACTGTTTTTCCTCATGGTGCTATTGAAATTGAGAATCCTAAGAATGGTGATGTGTTTAAAGTCAATGGTCAAAGATTGAAACATTTTTTAGAGTTAAGAAGTCAAGAAGTAGAGGAAACATTGTTGGAAGATCCTGTTTATCAGGATTGATCTTCTTTTGAGTCTAGGTTTAATTTTATTTTTATTTTTTATTTTTTTGTTTTTTATTTTTTTGTTTTTTTTTATAGGGTTGTTATTTTATTTTTATTTTTTTAAGTGTTTGTTTTCGTTTGTGTGATTCATGTTAATTTTAGTTTATTTTATTTTTTCTTTTTTCTTTTTCTTTCCAGTATTAATGGTATTCTAATGTGCATTCTTGATTCATACTCTTGTGTTAGATTACATGATGGAGTCAATAAGGTGTGATCTCTCCCTTACTATTTTATATTGTCTCTTTTTATTTCCTTGCATCTTTGGATACTTGTTTGAGCATTATTGGATACTAGATAAGGAAACATTGAGGACAATGTCTAAAATAGGTTTGAGGGTGGTGCAAAATGTTTTTGTAAAAATTTTAAAAAATTTTCATTATTTTTTTTTTTTTCTTGTTTTTGAATTCTGCCCTAACAAATTAACTAATTACTTCGTGATTGTTAATGGAGTCTTGATACATGTTTTTGGTTGGATATCTTCACTAAGGAATAGCCATGAACATCTTTGTATGATTTGAGACTTTTGAATGTCATGATCTTAGTTAATTGAGTGGATGAATATCATGTTTACGTGAATTGTGGACTATTAGTGGAGACTACCTTTGGTGAGGATTTGAGTTTTTTAAGCGTTTCTTTTTGAGAGATTTAATTGTTTTTACTCTTAAACACTTTTCACTTTGTTCTAAATAGATGATCTCTATAGGTTTTGCATTGAATACTAAAGAACAAATCATCATTGTAGATAACATGAGTTGCTTTGATTTGAAAATTGGATCGACTTCTTAGAAGTGATACAGACAATTTTTACACCATGAAAGCCTACTTTCCTACTTTGAATTAAGATACATCATAAAGCCTTTGAAGCCAAATACTTTAAACCTTTTTCTTTGTTTACCCTTACTAAATGACCTTTTGAGCCTTTAAATTTAATCATACCTTATAAAGCTTGGGATCATACTATGTGGTGAAAGAGGAGAAGAGAATTGAAGTATTAATATTTATATGATTTGTACATGGACATATGCATTAAAAGAAGTGTGTTTCTAAATAGCATTATGAATTGAATAAAAAATGAGAAAAATGAAAAAAAAATGAAAATGAAAAAAAAAAGAAAAAAAAAAAAGAGAAAGAAAGAAATTATGGGAAACACAAGTTTTATAATGCCTAGATGTACAAAAGGAAGGTGGAAGTGAATGAAAGAATGAAGTATTGAATTGAAAAATTTTGTGATAAGGAAGAAAGGAAAAGAGAGAGGTTGTGGTGAATTAAAGAGAGTAAATGAAGTGTTTTGGTATGATCCTAAGTTATTTTGAACCTGTACCTTGAAATTTCTTACATATCAATTAACCATAACCCAAACACAACCTTCAATATTGACCTATTGATCTTCAAGGGGAAGCCCAATTTGAGAGTTGAAGTATGTCATCATGCTCTATCTACGTTCTTAGTATTTGATTCTAATCATGAGATCTATTCACTTAAAAGTGCGGTTCTTTTTAACGTCTATATTCATATGTGATGTAAATGACGCTTGCTATGCCTTTACATAACCTCTATCACATATGATTGCATGAGTGTTTGCTTTAGGATTCTTGAGAGTCATGAGAGATATCTTGTGAGGATTAGAGTCGAGGGGAAATAAGTTCATGATAGGTGAATGTGGTGTTTTGAAATGAAATTGCTTTAAGAGTGGTGTGAGATTGTTGATGATTGTGTTTTAGACCATTAGTGACTTATCTTTAGTCTTGATACAAGATCATGCATATATGAGATTTCTGTTAATCGGCATTTAGTGAGATGTTGATGGGTTATGGGTAAAACATTTTAACGTTTGTGGGTATCGTTGTTAGTAAATCCTCAGGAGACACAACTCCTCCTACTAGGGACACCTAGGGGTTTAAAGGCTTGTGGCATATGCTCAATGTCATCGTGTTTACCTACGAAAATGGATTGTGTTTTTATTTTCTGTGTTTTTAGTTTAGGTTGTTTTAAAATTTTTAGTTTTGCTTGAGAACTAGCAAAATCTAGGTTTGGGAGTATTTGATAGACATAATTTATATACATTTATTACCCTTAAATATAGATTTATTAGTTCAATTTTATGTTAAGTTTATTTTAATTAATTGTGTTTTTGGTGAAACATGAATAAAAGAAGATTTGTGTGTTGAATGAGGAAAAATTACAATTTTGTCAAGTCAAAATCTCAATCAATCAAACATTCAAGTCTTGCATAAAATCTTTATCATGCAATTAGGAAAATGGTGGAGAAAAGGAAAGAAATCATTGAAGAAAAGAAGAAACAAATCAAGAAGAGGAAGTTGCAGATTTTTAATGAAGAGAAAAGGAAAGCTGCAGATTTTTAGAAAAAAAATAAGGTAGTTGTGCAGATTTTTGGAAATAAGAAAAGAGTGCTGTAATTAAGAAATAAAGAGGAAATTTTCAGTTTACAAAACCGAGAGGCAGCAGTATAAATCAGAAATTCGAGCAGTACAAAATGATGGCAGCAGAACAGTTTTGAAGAAAGAAAAATCAGCACAGCAGTGACGGGAGAAAAACAAGACAGCAGTTTGGGTGCAGCAAGAGGACAAACAAAATTTCAGCAGCAAGAAGACAAAAATTACAGCAGCCAAGTTTGCAAACATTATGCTGAATTTTAATTTTCTTTTTATTCTTGTTATCATTATGTTTGTTTAATTTTCTTTTCTGAGGTGTAGGATGAAACCATTATTGATTTTATAATGATTTTGCTATTTGAATATTATTCTCAATTTTGTGTTTCTAATGTTTAATAATTCTTAGTTTCATTGATTGATAAAATAAGATTAGTTTCACCTTGAATATCAAGTATTTTTGGTTATTACAAAATTATTTTATTAATTTGACTTTGGATTGGAAAAAGTTTAAATATAAGATTTTTGATTATGTGTTTTTCAATATTGGATACATATAATACTTAGATCTTATAAATTTTAGGTTTTGAAGTAAGAATTACATAAGATTGATTTTTCTTAAAGCTTAATTGATAAATTCTGAGAGAACAACAAATTGATTTCTAAGTTGTTTATTTAATTGTTGAGAATAATATTTTGAATAGTAAAACATTATAAATTGATAATGGTGGATTCTGAACCTCAGATTTCTCGTCTATTGATTGAGTTTTGCAATTTAATTTTGTTTTGTTAATTTAGAATTTTATTTTCTTTAGTTTTAATTAATTCTCAAACATTGTTAACTAGATTAGAATTAAATTTATTTTAGATTTAGATTAATATTTTATCAATCTTTGTGGAATCGATCTCGTACTTACATAATCTATTCTATAATAGATTCATGCACTTGCGAGTACTAAAATTTACACAACACTAGGCTACCTACCAGCTTCGTTCAAACCAGGTTGCCCTTCCTGTCAACAAATTCCAATATTCCAAAAATTATATAACATCAATGTTCTGGTCTACTGATTCTAATTTGTATCCAGTCTCTATACGAAACTTGTATATAATCAATTACTTTTTGTTTCTATCTTTAGAAAATTTAGAAAAATCTAAAAGCAATAGGTTATGTTATGTTATGTTACATAGACTCACTTGATGACCATCGTTCTCTTGAGACAAGATGGAAACATGTTTGACGGCTCTAGCTTCAGAGAAGCGATCAAGAGGCGCGTCAAAATCGAGTGGCTTCATGCACTACAAGAAACTTACTCTTTGGTAGCCATTAGAAACTCTCTTTAACTTCTTTTTTTTTGTTTGAATTACAAATTTGATTATTTTATTTTGAATTATTATTGTTTAATGGAAAAAAAATGGTTCTACTTAAATTACAATTACTATGTCGTGTTAAATGTCGACATGTATAATTGGTTTAGTACGTATTTAGTCCAAAAGTGTTTAAATTTATTTACACATCTTATCATATGTATTTTCATTATTATGATGTAATAATTCGCAGTTCAACAAGAGTGATATTATACCTCATCACTATATTTGTATGGTTCCGGTACCTCATTGATATACTGTGAGCTAAAAAAATCATATTGAAGGAACCATTCACAACAGTCTCTTCAATCTCATTTGTGTTACTTTTTAGTTGGCTTACATTCTAAATTGAAAGAGTAGGGAAGTAAAAGGAAGACCATTCGCCTATAAAATTGAATTTCCATCCCTTTGACCAAACATCTCAAAAATTGTTCTCTTTCTTTTTGTAAGAAAATTTTTACTCATTCTCTCTTTCTCTATTTTGTAATTTTTATTTGAATTAATAAAATATTATTTTGGTAATGTTGGAGGACGTAAGCATAATTAACCAAATCTCGTTAAATTCTAGTGTTTTTTATTTTTTATCTATTTATTAGTTATTATCAGGTATAATTATAATGATATATTATGCTATTAAATTACATATTCTATCTAAAAATGTTTGAATTTTAAGTGAGATCATTGTGACCTCTTCATTCTTTCATGGGAATTTACCTGGTATGATTTTTAGTATAAACATTCACACTCTTTACCTATGCAATATTATTTGATATAAATTTGTTATTATGAGTGGAAAATAACCCGAGTTCCACGACAAATTTTGCAAATTTAACAACCAAAGCATGCGAGTTAATCAACACAAACGAAACAAAAATACTCTAAAATTAATAAAATAATAATAATAATAATTTAAACAAATCAACCAAACAGTGTCGGAACTATACGCCAACCTTATGTTTGATCCAGCTCTCTCTTTTATCAACCTTATGTTTTCTTTTATGCTTGATATTTTTTAAAATCTCAATGACTAAAATAAAGTTTTCTCTATTTTAAATTAGCATTTATAATTGACCTTAGTGTAATGTTGTCTATTAAAGAAATTAATTGATTTTGTAATTTTGTCGGCAAAAGTCCAAAATATTCATCAATGACAATAGAGTATTGTAGAATTTACGAAATATTTTCATCTGCTGGACAAAATTTCTAACTTTGTATAAATATTCAAATGAGTCATACCATATAACGATAGGCCTGTATATAACACTTCACACTTTCTTGGCTTTTGCCTTTTCTTAGACAAATTTTCCATCAGAATAAAGCTCAAATGCCGTTTGATTTTTGGTCTGAAGTTTGAAATGTTCAGTAATTATCTGAAGTATGAATTACTCTTTTAAAAAAAAGAAAAAAACTTTATAACATGCTTATTTTTCAAAATATTTTTTTTTTTAAAAAAAACTCATTTATAAGTTCTTTGAATCAAAATATATTTGTTGGATTTCTTTATTTTGTTTGTTTGAAGGGGGCAGAAGTAAATCGCACCTACATGACTAATGCTTCCTATTTATTATTGTGGACCTTCAAAATTATTTTTCAAACCTTAATTATCATATGCATGCATGAATGAATTATTAGGATGTAATGATTTGGCAGCCCAATGACAGCGAGCCAACCCACACGACTAGTCAAGCGTACAAAGAACCCAATGGGCCCAAATTGGATCCTGGTCGACCGGTTAATTACAAATGGCAAGTCGTCACACTACGTGCCAGAACTACACTTCAAGACGAAGCTACATTTGCTTTGGTCTTCTTCATGTTTCGTCGACAGAACAACCACCATCTTCTAACACAGACACGCATATTCTCACTTATAATCTCTATGAGTAATGGACACCTATCTGCATTTCGCAGTTAAGCGGGTTTAAATTCCAAAAAAAAAATAGAAACACGTGAGAGAGAGAGAGAGAGAGATCGCGAAGTTGCTGTTATTGTCTTAAATTCCAATAAAAACAGAAACGCGTGAAGCGAAGTTTCTGGTATTGTTTCGAGTGGACGTATTGAAAAACTAAAAAGAGAAAAAATAAAAATAGAGGGAGAGAGAGAGAGAGAGAGAGAGCGCGAAGTTGTTGGTATTGTCTTAAATTCCAATAAAAACAGAAACACGTGAAGCGAAGTTTCTAGTATTGTTTCGAGTGGACATATATGAAAAACTAAAAGGGTTTTGTTGAAATCTAACCTTTTTTGACTGACCCTGTTGAAAATTAACCTTTCAGTTGTGAGGTTATTCAAATTGATATAATTTTGGACAAAAATGTCCTTAACAATACAACTAATTACACTAACCCACCCTTTCACTAACTCTCTCCCTTTTCAAATTTTTCCCTCTCATTCTCTCACTAAAATTCTCTGACCCATTTGAAATCCTGCCTCCCTCTCTCTTCTTCTTCTTCTTCTTCTTCTTCTTCTTTTTTCTTTTTTTTTTTGCTGAGTTGGATCTGGGTCGCGAACCCAGAACCAGATCTGGTTCTGGGTTCGCGACCCAGAACCAGACGGTTCTGGGCTCGGCGACGAGCCCAGAACCAGACGGCTCTGGTCGGCGACGAACCGGAACCAGAACCAGATCTGGTTCTGGGTTCGCGACCCAGAACCAGATCTGGTTCTGGGTTCGACCCAGAACCAGACGGTTCTGGTCGACGACTAAACCAGAACCGTCTGGTTCTGGGCTCGTCGCCGAGCCCAGAACCGGATCTGGTTCTGGGTTCGCGACCCAGAACCAGACGGTTCTGGGCTCGGCGACGAGCCCAGAACCAGACGGCTCTGGTCGGCGACGAACCCCGGTTCGTCGTCGACCAGAGCCGTCTGGTTCTGGGTCGCGAGCCCAGAACCAGATCTGGTTCTGGGTTCGACCCAGGACGGTTCTGGGTCGAACCAGACGGTTCTGGGTCGAACCCAGAACCAGATTTCTTTTTTTTTTTTTTTTTGTTTGTTTATTAATGTTGATGTTGATGAATTGTGGATGTTGATGAATTGTATTGATTATGTTGATGAATTGTGGGAGATTATGGATTTTGATATTGAAGGAATGGGAGGGGTAATTTTGTTTAAAAAATAATAATAATGTCAGTTTTGATAATTCAGAAAATTAAGGTGTAATTCTGTAATTTTAGAAAATATCTTTAATTACAAAACAACCCCAAAAATTACAAAACAACCCCAAGAAACGCCCTTTATGTTAAATATTATAATTATAAAATAACCCCAAAACTTTATTTAATTACGAAATATATGTAATTAAACATTCAGGTTGGAATCAAAACCTTGAGGTAGGGATCCCAACTTTGAGGTTGGGATCAAACCTCAAGATGAATTCCAACATCAAGGGATGATCCCAACCTTAAAGTAAGGATCTTAACCTCTAGATTGGGATCCAAACCTAGAGGTAGGGATCCCAACAGCAAGGTTCGGATCAAACTTGGACGGATCCCAACCTTAAAGTGGGGATCCCAACCTCCAGGTTGGGATCAAAATCTGAAGGTGGGGATCCCAACTTTCAGGTTGGGATCAAACTGGAGGTATGGATCCCAACATCAAAGGATGATCCCAACCTTAAAGTAGTGATCCCAACCTACAGGTTGGGATCCAAACTTGGAGATAGGGATCTCAATCTCTAAGTTGGGATCAAATCTGGACGGATCCCAACCTGAAAATAGGGATCCCAACCTCCAGGTTGGGAAACCTGGACAGATCCCAACCTGAAAATAGGGATCCCAACCTCCAGGTTGGGATCAAACTGCGCCCTTTGTTATCATTAAGGGTATTTTTGTCCATTTGAGATTTTTTTTAAGAATAAAAAATTAAAAGGTTAGTTTTGAGGTTGAGCATTTCAAATGGGCTATTTCATACATTTTCTCAAACTAAAAAGAGAATTGGGTAAGATCCACCGAAGTGGGAGGCCTTCAACGCATGTGTTACTATGAAGCCCAGCGGCTGTTCCCATCCCTATAAATGCCAACCATCTCTTCTTTGAATGAATTGAATCTGTGCGACTCTGGATGTTCTTTTTTTTTTTTTCGGGAGAATGGCCGGATTTGGCTTCGGTTGCGAACATATAAAGCATCACAATTTCTGCTTTTTTCCACCTTTGAACCAAATCAACAACAACAAACATCAATTTTCTTTTATCTTCATTTTTAAAATAGATAAGCCTTGACGGTTGTCTCTATGGTTTTTTAAACATTAATCGATGTTTATTGTTGATGTTGTTGAATCGACAATGTGAAAGACTGGTGGTCCATATGAGAAAACCAAGTAACAGAGAAATCCATAAATTATGATATTTGTTGTTCAGTTACAACAGATGTTCTTGATTTCTTTATAGGTCTCGCATCTTATGATCCAATTACGTTACTAGATTCATACCCAACTCAAAAATGGCTCTTGTTGTAGCCTAAACCATTATACGAAGATTCGCAATATTTTCAGACGAATATTCCCTTTCGATGGGACGCTTTCCTTAATTTGCTGTTGCAATTTAACTTACACAACAAACTAACGTCCTCGTTAAGGTGGTTTGGATGTCGTCTTCGAAAGTACCATCTCATGTCAAATATTGTTTACATTATTTTAATGTTGTGTCTATTTTTTTTAAGACTGATTAACTAACTAATAAACTGTTAATTCAACTTTTATAAGGAGACAATAATTACTTTTCAGATGTTTCATTTAAATTATTCTCATGTTGGCAAGTATTCATTGCATGCTGAACATCTGTCATTGATTTACTAAAATAACAATTTTCTCAAAGGTTGATGTTTCATGATTTCGAATTATCTTAGCAGAATTCTTTATTCTCATCGGGCTTGAGACCTTATTTGGTTGTAGAGACAAGCATCCTGCCTCTGATAACTGATTATGATAATTACAAGGCTTAACATATCATTTAATTTCTTATTTGCTCAAATCTGTATCGTATGCCACATATCTTGTTGTTGTTACAACTAATTAAAGCAATTAGCAATAATATAATGTATTGTTCAATAATATCTTAGTTTTTTGTTTGTAAAACTATTAACAATTTAGTTATAAAATCAATTACTAATGAAAAAAATGTTTTACTTTAGAGGGAAAATTTCATATAAAATATTATTAAGAAGTAGAGTCATTTGCTAGTCCAAGAAAGTTTCACTTCGGTGGGAAAATTTTATTTTTAAAAAATCTCTGCGTATAAACAACCTTCACCCTTTTCAATAGTGGATTTTGAAAATTTTATTTTTCATATATATTAGTAATTAATTGTACAAATATTAATATATAATTGTTTTCATGTGATTTTAGACATACCTTAGGGGAGTATTGTGCAGTTTGTTCATATATATATAACACATTTTATAATACATTCAAGATATCGGTACATTTGACCCCCTCCCCTCCCCGACACCCAAAAAAAAAAAAGAGTGATTATATTAAAAAATTGTTGATTATAATTTATTATATATAATTACAATAAAACATGTATTATTATAATCAATAATTGTGATTTTATCTGTCGGTTGTTGTGAATGTGTTTTGACTTATTTAATTGTAATTAAATATAATAAAGATATAACATATTATAATTAACAATTTTAAAATGCAATTACTTATTTTTTTTGTCAACTGTATCAATATCAAGATATAGCCATGGGGACCCTATACACACACACACGTGGAGAACTTCAATGGTCAGTGTCTTATAACTTTAAAAAGTTAAAACGAACCAATCAAATTTATTAATTATATTTGAATTAAATAGAATAAACAATTTGTTTTAAGAGAGATAATATAATGGATGAATGTGATTAATTCGTCTTAACATTTTAAAGTTACGAGGCACTGACTATATGAATTATGTATACATATATATGTATATATGTGTGTGTGCACGCGTACACGTTTTAATAAATAAAATTGTAATTTTACTAACACCATGACTCCACAGGTTAACAAGTCTCGTTATTAATAGATTTTTAGTGAGACTGAACATATTTAATAACTAATGTTCAACAAACAGAAATAGCCAAAGCTCTATAATTATATCACCAAAGAGTTAGACAAATGTGTCACTTTAACCACAAATATTCAATAACGTTATGTTTAAGAGGGTTACCAAATATTAATTTTAGTGAGACATTTATTATGTAGCTAATTATATTGACATTGATGATCAATTTTCTTATAATGATGAATTCGGTGTGAATACCAGAGTAAGCGAGCATCAATATGGCTCCATAGACGGTTGTGAGGAACAACAAGAACTTGAATGCGGACACACATCGGAAATAAAACTAGAACGTCATTATCACAGACGACAATACCAGAAACTTCGATCTCTCTCCCCTTATTTATCTATCTCTCACATGTTTATATATATATGTTGGGAATTTAAACAAGCTATATACTTGATTGTTATTGACAATAAATTTATTTATTTGTTTTTTTTTTAATTTTTTAAAATTTACTAACTTAAAATATATTGATAAATTTATTTATTTACACGAAACCAACTAAATTTCCTATTTATTTTATCATAAAGACGAAAAAAAAAAACTTGTTCTCATTTTTTAAATTTTGCTTAAATTCAATAAGTGGTCATCTGGTTAATGTTACATTACCTCGCTGATGGAACCTCACTTAAGGCCAGAATACACTATTAACGTTTCTTCCGTGGCAAATCACCAACCCTCCTTACTAGCCTTTAACTCTTATATCTTAAATTAGCATTCATAATTGACCTCAACGTAATGTTGTCTATTAATCACCAACCCTCCTTACTGGCTTTAAACTCTTATATCTTAAATTAGCATTCATAATTGACCTCAATGTAATGTTATCTATCAAAGAAATTAATTAAGTTTGTAATTTTGTTAGCAAAAGTCCAAAATATAAGACAATTGAGTATTGTAGAATTTAACGAATATTTTTAGCAGCTGGACAAAATTTCTAACCCTGAAAAATTATTCCAATGAGTCATACCATATAACAATGGACCTGTATATAACACTTTACACTATTCTCAGCTTTTGCCTTTTCTTAGACAAATTTACCATTAGAATAAAGCTCAAATGTCATTTGATTTTTCGTCCGAAGTTCGAAATGGTCAGTAATTAACTGTAGTATGAATTGCTCTCAATTAAAAAAAAAAAAACTTAAGAACATGATTATTTTTCAAAATAAATTAAAAAAAAAACTCATTTCTAAGTTATCGATTAAAATATATTTGTTGGATTTTTTTATTTTGTTTGTTTGAGGGGAAAAAAGGTAACTCGTATTTATATGATTAATTCTTTCTAATATTTTTTTCCCAATATTATGTTAGATAATTATTAGGATATAATTGGAATATGACTCTATCATATGATCCGAATAATTGCTCTCAGATATAAAAGAGATCGACCTATTAGTGAAAAATTGTCACGGTTTTTTGCGTGGTTGGCATTCGAACCTATCCCATTCGAGTGAACAGTTTTAGAGAGGTGGGATGGTATCCAACGTAGCAAACTTGGGGGCCAATTCTTCCTATTTATTATTATTTTCCTTCTCATCATTATATTTCAAACCTTATCATATGTACATATCAATTAATTATTATGACGTAATGATTTCGCAGTCCATCGACAGCGCGCCAACCAACGAGACTAGTCAAGACTTAAAAAAAAACCCAATGGGCCCAAATTGGATCCTCGTCGACCGATTAATTACAATGATTTAATAAATCAACGTATAAATGGTACAATACAAATGGCAAGGCGTCACACTACGTGCCAGAAGTACAGTTCAAGATGAAGCTCTATTTGCTTTGGTCTCTTCTTCACGTTTCGTTGACATAAAAAACCACCATCTTCGAACAAACAGACGCTCACTCACACTCTCATAATCTCTGTAAGTAACGGACACGTATTCGCATTTCGCACTTAGCGTGTTTAAATTCCCAAAAAACCAGAAACACGAAGATAAATAGAGAGCGAGATCGAAGTTTCTGGTATTGTCGTTTGTGGTAATGGCGCTCAGGTTTGATTCCAGAGATGTGTCCGCATTCAAGTTCTTGCTGTTCCTCGCAGCCGTCTACGGAGTCATGTCGATGCTCGCTTACTCCGCTATCCACACCAAGTTTGTGAAGCCGCTCGATTTCGACGCGCCTCTTGATCGCTTCTCTGAAGCTAGAGCCGTCGAACATGTTCGCGTCTTGTCTCAAGAGATCGATGGTCGTCAAGTGAGTTTTTTTAAATATTTTTTTATATAAATATTTAATTAGAATCAGTTGACCTGAACATTGATGTTATCGAAGTTAAATTTTGGAATATTGAAATTTGTTAACAGGAAGGGCGGCCTGGTTTGAGCGAAGCTGCTAGATATATCAAAGCGCAACTGGAAATGATAAAGGAGAGAGCTGGATCAAACATGAGGTTGGTGTGTAGTTCTGATACTGTTTGGTTGATTTGTTTGAATTATTATTATTATTATTACTAGTATTATATTGTTTTATTAATTTTGGAGTATTGTAGTTTTGGTTTTGTTGATTGACTTGCATGCTTTGGTTGCTAAATTTGCAGAATTGAGATTGAAGAGACTGTTGTGAATGGTTCCTTCAATATGATTTTTTTAGCCCATAGTATATCACTGGGATACAGGAACCATACAAATATAGTGATGAGGTATACCTTGCAATTTTTGAATTATATTGGATTTTTTTTTTTTTTTTTTTTTTTGAGCTGATTTATGAAGTAGTGAATAGACCATTTGGAGAATGATAGGATTTTGTTTCGCCTCTAGTTGTGCATGAAAGTAAGGAATACGCTTTAGTACCGGATAAACTTGTGATAGCAATAGCTATCTCTGCTTTTAGAGCACCCAAGTTAGCTTGTTTTAGTGCCAACATGTTTCTTCAGACACTGAATTGTAGTCCGAAGAATTTTAATTCTTTGGAAAACTAATGGTTCTGTTTCTATTGCTAGAGATTAAGGCCTCTGGCTTTGTTCTGTGTCATCTGGTTGGAAAAGGACATGTGGAAAGTAGATGGAACAGTTCAAATATTTGAAGGTTGACTTGTAGTCAGAAAACTGAAAGCTAATAAGGGAAAATTAAACTCTTTTGAATGCAATTAATTCAAAATTATCTACATAAAGAAAAGTAGGAGTATTGTGCTAAGGTCTCAATGAAAATGATAGAGCATTTACAATGCTTGAGGTTATCTGTGTGCAGGTATGAGCAAGTTGATCAATGTGCACATCTTATAAGACAGCATAAAATTACCTGTTGATGTTACAACTTCTTAGTCAATGACATGACGAGTTGACTTGTATTCACTGACAGGATATCATCAGCAAACTCACAGGAAAATGATCCTTCAGTTTTAGTGAATGGCCATTTTGATAGTCCACTTGGATCCCCAGGTGCTGGAGATTGTGGTTCTTGTGTTGGTGGGTACGCTGGAGATATCCGCTTAATTGAAGACATTGTATAGGTTACTGTTGCTTGATCTCTTAATCTTTGTTGTGTTTTTCACTTCTGCAGCATCGATGCTGGAAGTGGCTAGACTTACTGTTGATTCTGGCTGGGTTCCACCTCGCCCTATTATATTTCTTTTCAATGGTGCAGAAGAACTTTTTATGTTGGTAAGAACTAACGTAGTGCTTGGTTTGGATACCAATACCATTTTAATTATATGCAGGTTTGATTTAGGCTTCCATTATCAGATATTCATAGGGACTTAAAAGTTCATCCTTTCCTGCTTGTTTTTTAATTTTTATTTTATTAGATTTTCCTACTTGTCACCTTTTTAAATATTAAACCAAACTTGTAATGATATTCTCAAAGTTTGGAGTCTGTTGCTATATCATGAAGATTTCAAGTTAAATATTCTATGATAAAGTCAAATAGTGCCTAATCGGTGACCATATGGATTTTTGCAAGTGAGCAGCAGCAATAGGGATATATTGGAAACCGCATTACTGTGACCATTATGTGTCTTTCTTTTTTTTTTTTTGAAAATTTGAACTTATTCAAAACTGAATAAGCAAAATGAAAAGGTATAATGAAGGCCAACCCTTAAGCTATTTGAATGCATAATTGTCTTCTAATAATCCATTTATTTTGAACATTTTAGTCGGTGAGTACATAAGATTATTCTGCTGACGATGTATCAGGGTGCGCATGGCTTCATGAAGACACATAAATGGCATGATTCAATTGGAGCTTCTATAAATGTTGAAGCATCTGGGATCGGAGGTCTTGGTAGGATGGTTTCCAATGCCATATATTTTCTCAAACTGGGAAGTGCGTTTTGTAATGATATACTATATGTAGTTTTCTTTTGAGTGCGTAAGTGGAGAGCCAGCGGTGATCTACAGCATACATCACTTCTTTCTGAGGGTTATCAGTTCATATAACTATGTCATGACATTTTCCATTCATGTGGTCTCTAAAGTGACCTGTGTTGATCGAGGACCTGGATCTCTTTTTGCAACTTTTTTGTTAATTGAAATTGCCTTTTATTGTGCTGCAACACTCTTTCTGATCTATATATTGTTAAATTATCAGATTTAGTTTGCCAATCTGGGCCCAGTTCTTGGCCTTCTCGAGTCTATGCTCAATCAGCAATATATCCCATGGGAAATAGCGCAGCTCAGGTTTTTCTTATATATTTATTTATCTATTCTTTAAGTTAAAATTCCTACCAACCTAGTGAGCATATTCATTTGTGATTGCTAGAAGTTAACATTATTATATGGGTATATGCTTATTGGGTCAATGTTCAACCCTTAAAGTGAGCTTATTAGGTTGCAAGTCCAATTTTCACTTTTACCATCTTTTTTATATATTTTGAATGTAGAATTTTGTTCTCAGATAACACACATGAATTTCAACACTCTTGACTTGTGCTAGTAGGGTTTGCTTTGACGATCCTTCTTTAGCTGCCTTTTTGATAGAGTTTTGTTTGAGTTGTTGCATTCTTTTATACCGTTTAGAAACTAATATATGAAATGAGTTAATATTTATTACACACACATTTTCACACAGTTTCTTATATATCATTTAGATATTAATGTTTGAAATGATTAAATTTTTCTTAGATCAACTCAAAAAGCTAGTTTATGTTGCAAGTCCTCTTCACATGTTGACTGTTCTTATGTTTACTTTTTCAATGTGGTGTTTTGTTTTTACACTTGATTTTCAACAGTGATTATAAATGAAGAAGCATATTGTATCAGCTTACTTCATCATTTTAGAAGATGATCCGGAAAGAATATAGGATGTTCAAATTTCATATGCAGTTTACTGCAACCATATATCCATACTGAGGCGTCTATTTTCCATTTGCAGGATGTTTTTCCTGTTATCCCGGGAGATACGGATTACAGAATATTTTCTCAAGATTATGGAAACATTCCAGGGCTGGATATTATTTTTCTCGTTGGTGGTGTTTATTACCATACCTCCTATGATACAGTGGACAGATTATTGTATGCATCACATCTGCTATTTTGGTATAGATTTACTTGATTGAAACTTCTGTTTCATTATATCTTTGAGCACTTTCTCTGATATATTAAGTGTTCTTTTAACAGACCTGGAAGTCTGCAAGTACGGGGAGAAAATTTGTTCAGCATACTTAAGGCCTTCAGCAATTCTTCTGAGCTACGAAATGCCCATGAAAGAGAATCTCTTGAGACTATTTCCAGTGGAAACAAGGATGAACATGATGTTTTCTTTGATTTCTTAACATGGTTCATGGTAAGCTGCTGCGATACCACTTCATTCTCTAGCCATGGTTTATCTATTTCATGGTATAAACAGTTGATCTTAAGTTGTGTTATTACTTTTACTTTTTTGATGAATCTTTCAGATATTCTATTCAAGAAACACATCTATGGTACTTCATAGGATACCCATTATCATATTTGTTGCTGCCCCATTCCTTTTGCGTTTTTTGAATCCTGGACTGCGCTCTTGGTTTGCAACTTCCAGTGATTTTGTGAAAGGTAGAGTTATCATTTTGTGTGTATATATATATATATATATATATATACACATGTATGTATTTATTTGAAGGCATTTTTGTAACTATCCATTTATTTTCCATAAATTCTGCTTTAAAGAAGATATTCACATTGAACTTCGACTTTTGTCGATGATTTTTCTAACACCGTCCAATGTGTTAGTTTTGCAGGAACTCTGCTTCATGCTACTGGGGTTATACTGGCAATTATTGTCCCAATTGCCTTTTCAATCTTAAGATTGCTTTTCTCTAGCTATACAATGAATTGGTGGGTTTCGCATCTTTTTGGTTTACTTATCTATCACCTTTTGTCTTGTCATAATGTTTTATGTGCACATAAGTTTGTAATACAATGGTGTAGCTTAGTAAGTGATCTTATTACTCTGTGGTACGTGTAGATTGTCTGGTTTAGAATATTACTATTGAATCATGTAGTTGGAAGAAAACAATCTCATAGATGATGATTTTCTGCCTTCCTCCTCCTGCACTTATTGCATATAATCACAACATATTTGTGAATTTTATTTTGATATGCTGGAGTTGATTGCAGGTTTGCTCATCCATACTTGGCTTTTATGATGTTCATTCCATGCTCTCTTGCTGGTCTGTTGATCCCAAGAGTTGTTTGGAAATGTTTCCCCCTTTCTCAAGATCCTACGACTCTTAAGACATCAAAGGAGGTACCTTTAATGTTTACATGTTCTCTAAAAATTCTTCTTCTTGTAAAAAATAAAAAAAGATTCTCGAAGTAATGTCGTTTGAAGCCAAATTTGTAATAATATTACTTTAAAGGGATAAGCTGGTAAAATTAAGATCTAAACTTTGTGAATTTGTAAATGGTCAGGCCACGATAGCTAACATATGTTTGATTGAGACTTAAAATTGAAGTAAGTGACTTAACTATCTGCAGTATATAGAATTCTAAAAATGCTGGATATGCCATGAAGTGGATGAGCAAGATGATTGGTAATTTTCTGGTTTTACATCCATACTAGATGCAACAACAGTTCCCAGCTAAGAATCAAATTAATACAAAATAGCGCATGCAAAAATTATTTTCTTATTTTTACGCATGGAGCTGCATCTCTTGGCAAATGCTGAGCAAGATGAACCTATTGGGGGAGATCTTCCGTATATTTTAAGTCTTTTTTTTTTTTTTTTTTTTCTCTGTAGAGAAAGATGGGGATTAGTTCCTTAGCTTGTGCCACCCTTAAGTCACCAATAATATTAATAGTCTTTAGTTCATGCAGAAAGATTAGTGGTGTTCGCCTTTGATATCATTGTCATATTTATTCCCAAGAACATCAAGGAAATTAGAAAAGTAGTTCCTTAAATTGCAGCGGCCTCTTACTCTGCTTGTTCATTTTGCTCTATATTTGCAACTTTCTGAAATCTTTGTTCATTCCTCTTAAAGTCATTATTTGGTAGTCTTCATAATATATTATTCTATTTACAATCCTTAAAAAATTTGTTTTGCATTATGAGAAACAGGCTCAATTCTTCTTTCTGAGAATGAACTTAAGACTGATCATCTGCTCTCTGTTGACCATGTCAAGTTCTGTAGAAGAACTAGGTCTGAATCTCTGATTTAGATGGTGGACAATGATTTGTTGTTCTATAATCTAACTTTTATATCCTGGAAATTTTATTTAGATGTGTCCTATACATACTTAACTGTTTTTTGAGGCTTTTTACTTTGATTTCAAAACTACCTTGGTAGCATTAAGTGTTGATTTGAACTAGTCCCATTTTGTCAAGAGATTTTAGGTTCATATTTGATTGCACTATGCACTGCTGAAAGTTCACAAACATGTGACGTGACCTTACTCTTGCAGGCCCTATCGAATGAAGCATGGTTTTGGGGGGCATTTGGTTATTATGCTTCGTTAACTATGGTATGTAGTGTGCTCGCTATTTTGCAAATAAAGGTCTATCACAACAATTCAATAAATTTTAAATTTGGTAATTGAAAACAACTTTTGGTGAAAGCAGGCTTATCTTGTATTTGGGTTGAGTGGAGGTTTCTTGACTTTTATGTTGTCTGCTGCTATGCTTCCTGCTTGGATCTTCTATTGCCTGTCAATCAAGCTTTATGGCCATCAATCAATCAGGTATTAGTTTTGATAGTTTGCAAATCTTGTGACAAACTGTTGTAGCAAACCTTAAGTTTGGATGCTCAAGTACTCTGTTTTTCCTTTCTATTTTGGTAAATTCTCTACTTACATTTCTTTTACTTCTAATTATTTCCCTCTCATGATAGATATGTTTCTTATAGCAAAAACATATCAAAGTGTGACAACATCAAACATTGTGGTCTGATTAAAGTTGTTTCTTTAGGGCAACAATCTCATACGTGGTACCTTTCATTCCTTGCATTACATATGCTGTCTATTTTGGTGGGTTTCTTGTCCTATTTTTGATTGAGAAGATGAGTATGATGGGTGCTGTTCCACCCCCTTATGGTCAGCGTTTCTGTACTTTTAACTTTTGTTGTGTTGAAGTAGTTTGATTACCCTCGTTTTCAAAAGAATTGTCATGATTTTTTAATATTTGCTTGCAGGATATTACGTTCAAGATATTGCAGTGGCTGCAATCATTGGACTTGTAATTGGTTGGTGTGTGGGTCCTCTGATGCCGGTTTGTGGTCATTGGCTAGCCAGATCATCTGTGTTGCAGTTTCTGCTGCATCTCAGTGTGCTTTCCTTGGCTCTTTCATCACAATTCTTTCCATACAGTACATCTGCCCCCAAGAGGGTTGTGTTTCAACATACATTCATTACCACAGGTATTGAATAACCATATAATTAATATCAAATGATCTCCAATGAGTTTAAAGCTTCAGTCTATGATGTACTTAATATAGTTACTCGATTACTACAGATGAAAGGGATGAAATGATGTGATTCTTTATTAGAATTTAGAGTTCCCTCTTCCATTTTCATTAAACTTTTTTCATTTTTTTTGGTCATATATGGGACTGACAGATGCAAATCAGGTCAAGGACTCCAGTTATGAATTTTCTGTGCTAGATTCCAATTCTTTAATGTTTGTTTTCAAACAAGCGCCTGAAGTGGCGAAGCAATTGAACATTGGTTCAGAATTCTCTATTGAAGCTGCTAATATGTCGCAGCGGGAAAATTGGTTGGTATGTCATCATGTTTCTAGCTATCAACATTGTAAAATTCATAATTTCAGAATATGAGATTACAGTTTGTATAAGTCATGGATCTCATGGTAGATTGTCTAAGACTAGGTTACTTTTGCAGGCACTTTTTCCAGTATCATTTTTATTCTCAAGAAGCTTGAAATTCCCTGCAAGAAGTGATGAGATTTTGAAGCGATACAAATACTTACCCCATTTATCTAATTATAAGCCGCTTACAACTTCTGGTGACGGATATAGAAAAGTTTATTTAGATCTTTCCTTTGGGTGAGTATTTTAAATCTTATTTGTTACCAATAAAGAAATTCTTACTTTGACTTTTGACGTGTGTAAATGTTTTGACTTGGCACCATTACTGTAGAGCTATGCTCGCAGGTGGGCATGTGAAACAGGCTGTGGCATGTGCCTTGTCACAGCCAGCATGCCCTGTGGGATAGGAAACTATTATTGTACTGCTATTTTTTATCAAAATTTAAGGTTGAAATTACTATTTTACCCGTATGATCATTTATTAATTTAATATAAAGGGTAAAATAGCACCCTTGGCTCTGTCCAAGAGTCATGCTGGCCGAATCCAATTTACATGGTTATGCCGCTGCTAATGTCTGAAAAAGTAATATCTCTATTAGCATTTAAAGATATTATACTATGCTTGTCAGGTTTTACAGCTTGTGTATTGTTCTCTCAGCTCATTACAGGAGGTTTGGGTTGCAGTCCTTAACATTACAGGTCCTTTATCAAATTGGTCATTTGCTGACAATAAACTTCCAGGTATGTGCAATATTTATGGCTTTCCCATTTGGTTGTCAGAAGATGTATGTCTCATCATTGTCTATTATTATGAAATCGTACAGCTACTGAAATGATTAATGGTGGTCCACCATCATACATACTGCGGCTTAGTGGATCCAGCCATGAAACTTGGACCTTCTGGTTAGAGGTAACGTTTAATTCTTATTGGCAACACTGTCTTTTATTACAAATTAATTGTTTTTGTCCATTTCGATACGACTTGATATTGTTGAGAGAATAATAACGCTCTTATTTGACCCCCTAGGAAATTATCAAATTCTAATGTCATCATATGTAATTTTCTATGTTAACTTCACTACATTTTCTTTTTTGATTTTCAGGCTAATAGTTCTGAACATTTAAGGGTGGATATTGCTGTACTAGACCAAGTTTTGGTTGGTGAAGCAAAGAAATTGAAGGGCCTTTTTCCAGATTGGATTGACGTTACTGCTTATTCTTCCTTCATGTCCACCTATCTCTTCTAGCTTTGTATACTTTTAGATCCTTGACAACCTTGAAAAAATATTTAGTGCTCTCCCCATCGTTCAATTTTTGTAAAAGATGGGTTAATAAAAACAATATAATTTATATTCCAAACTTTAGCTGCTTCTTTATCTTTCAAGTCTTACTGTGATACCAATACACTTTACTAGAACTATCCGACGTTAAGTATTAAATATCATTAAATTATATATGCACGAATGCAATTCAGCGGTAACATTACTGTGCAGTAGATTGGCTAAACCGCTACGCATCATTGGATTTTTTTCTTTTAAATTACGAGTTAGAACTTTGCTTCTGTATTACACAAATTGTTCCATAAAGTGTGGTTAGCTATCATTTGAGCATCTCTGTGTAGTAGACGGATACAAGTTACAATGGAGGCGTGGATGGGTCGTTTTAATCTTTGTTTCCAATTTTGTGACTCTTTTGAAGTTGGAAAGGCAATGCCAAATAATGTCCGTAATAGATATTTTCCTTTTTTAGATAATTTATAAGGTAATTTTGAGATACTTATCGATATCTGTCCCAAATAAATTTACATGATCAAGATATCTGTCCAAAATAAATATATGTATATATATGATTAAGTCAATTTAATATATATATATATATATTATTAAGTCAATTGAAGTTTAAGCACTACGTGTACCATTTGATTCAGAAATCTACACCCATAAACAGGAAGAAATATAGGGAGAAAAGTCTCACCCTATGGTGGGAGTGGAACCCCTATGAAGCACTAACTTATGTAAATGAGAAGTATATTATCTATTTTATTTATATATATATATATATAAATTGAAAGTTTTAAGGGCTCGTTTGTTATATAAATCAGTGGTATTAAGAGCTCGTTTGGTATAGAGGTAGGCGTTTTAAAGTTTGGGTTGCGTTGAGTTGGAAATTTTTCAACTTAACATGAGTTGGGTTAAAAGTTTTTCAATCTAACCCAACCTAACCTAATAATAATCGAATTAAATTGGGTTTATAATTTTCATAATCTTAACAATTTAATTACAAATAAAAAGAGTATAAGTAAAAATTCAATTATTACAAATAAAAAATTTAATTCACCATTACAAATATTGTTCTTAATTTTCATCCCTAATAAGTGTTTTGTAAGACGAAGGAAAAATTTTTATATTTAGAACTAGGAATGGATATTTGTTTGGTTTATAAACCAACTCAATTTAATTTT
>CM034474.1:3148735-3180450 GCA_019925255.1 Litchi chinensis
TGATCTAACCAAACTTAATCAATTTCAATTTGGGTTTTAACCAAATCTAACATTTTTTTTATAACCCTTTAGGATATTACTCCTTTTTTTTTAATTCCCTGCAGCATTATTCTTTTTTGTCCAAAATATTCTTAATAGTCCAGCTAATTACCACTTACCATGGTTTTTCCCTCCAATGACCCACCCCATTTCTTATTCTCTCTCTAAAATTCCCACCCTATCAAATTTTTTCCTCTCATTCTCTCTCTAAAAATGACCCACCCCATCAAATTTTTTCCTAACCCATCTACATTCTCATCCCTCCTCCCTCTCTTCTTCTTCTTCTTTCCTTTTTTTCTCTTTTTTTTTTTTTTTTCCTGAGTTGGATCTGGTTGCGAACCAGAACCGTCTGGTTCTGGGTTCGCGACCCAGAACCACATCGGTTCTGGGTTCGCGACCCAGAACCACATCGGTTCTGGGTTCGCAAACCCAGAACCAGACGGTTCTGGGTTCGCGAACCCAGAACCACATCAGTTATGGGTTCGCGAACCCAGAACCAGAACCAGTGTCGGTTTTGGGTTCGCGAACCCAAAACCAGATCTGGTTCTGGGTCGCGAACCCAGAACCAGATTTTTTTTTTTTTTGTTTATTAATGAGTTTATGAATGATTTGATGTTGTTGTTGTTGTTGTGAGAGATGATGATGTTGATGAATTGGATTGATGAATTGTGGGAGATTATGAGTTTTGATATTGAAGGAATGGGAGGGGTAATTTTGTTCAAAAAATAATAATAAGGTCCGTTTTGATAATTCAGAAAACTAGAAATCAATTTTATAATTTTAAAAAAATATTTAAGGGCGCTTCTTGAGTAAGAAACGCCATCTATTCTAAATTTGATAATTACGAAATAATCCCAAAAATTTATTTAATTATGAATTTTACCCTAAATTTTCAATTAAGGTTGGGAATCTCAACCTCGAGGTTGGGATTCCCAACCTGAAAGTTAAGATTGATAGAGAATCCCAACCTCTATCAATCCTAACTTTCAGGTTGGGATTATGGATTTTGATATTGAAGAAATGGGAGGAGTAATTTTGTTTAAAAAATAATAATAAGGTCAGGTTTGATAATTCAAAAAAATAAAAGTGCAATTTTGTAATTTTAGAAAATATCTTTAAGGGCGCTTCTTACCCAAGAAGCGTCCTCTATTCTAAATTTAATAATTACGAAACAACCCTAAAAATTTGTTTAATTACAAAATATATATAATTGAACATTTAGGTTGACATTCTCAACCTCCAGGTTGGGAATCCTAACCTAAAGGTTGGGAGTTCCAACCTTGATTCAGTATTCATATTTGAAATCTCAACTTCAAGGATGGGATTCCCAACCTCAAGGTTGGGAATCCCAAACTTGAATAAACATCTAAGGTTAGGATTCTCAACCTTTAGGTTGGAATCCCAACCTAAAAGTTGAGAATCCCAATCTTTGATATTCAATCCTATTTGGAATTTTCAACCTCAGAGTTGAGATCCCAACCTATAGGTTGGGATTAATTTCAAAAAATACTCATTAAGGGTATTTTTGTCCATTTCATGCTTTTTTTCTATTTGGGACTCCCAACCTCGGGGTTGGAATTGATTTCAAAAAATGACTCCTTAAGGGTATTTTTATCCATTCACACATTTTTTTTTGTACTTTTTTGTACCATCAATTATAAAAAGTTAGTTTTGAGGCATGACTTTTTAAAGGAGTCATTTTCTCAATTTTTCCTTTCAATTTTTTTAAGATTTAATCTAACCTAACCTGATAAAAAATAATCGGGTTGTATTGAAGATGTCCACCCTTTAGTACGAGGAAAAAGCCCAACTCAAAGTATGCCGTGCAGCACCAATTCTATCGCCTGAGAAAACGACGTCGTGAACCGTTATCAGACAACACCAGTGGGCGACTTAAAGCCCATCCGTAGAAGCCCAAACCGAACATATCCAGGTCACCAATTAGGTTGGTCCGGGTCGACGAGGGGCGCTAGGGTTTTCGTATTTGCTGCTTATAAAAGAAACCCTATCGCAGGTCGAGACTTCTGCTGCTCGAACCAAACGAAGCGAACCAACTTCACTTTAACAGAAGCAGCTTCTTCCAACAGCCGCCATGGTACCTCTCCATTGATATCTCTCTATCTCCCTCTCGATGATTTGTTAACAGTTCGCTTTTATCTATTACTATCTTCCTCGTCGCTCTAACTACATTTTTTTTTTTTTTTATATTATAAAGGTGAAGTACTCAAAAGAGCCTGACAACCCAACCAAGTGTAAGTCGCATTTTTCATTTTAACTGGATCTGTTTTCCTGTGTTTACTGTTTTTGTTTGTATCTATGTATCATGACTGTATAATTTTTTTTAAAATATATTTTAGCTTGCAAGGCTAGGGGCTCCGATCTCAGGGTTCATTTCAAGGTATATTTACTTGTTTTTATTCGATGTATAGGTGTTTTTGCTTGATGTCTGTTTTTGTTGTTTAACAAGTAGTGTGGTTAGTTTACAGCTGTTAGGTTGAATTGAAAGGAATGTTTGATTGTTGTTGTTTTAGTGTGAATAGAACCTGATAAAAAAAGCAGGGATCTGTTGCCTTTTGTGGACAGGTCTCTCGTATATGTCAGGGAAATCAAGTGCATTGTTATTGGGTGAACCTCTGTTTTGTTATTTGTGGCTGATGGTTCAGTAAATGATGTAACATTTTTGTTATAAATTACGATCTGAATTGTCTTTTTGTTATTTGATTTTATCTGTATTAAATTGAGTTTCATTAATGGTTTGTTTCTATTCATTAATGTATTGTGGGAGCGGCTTGTTAAGATGTTGTGGGAGATTCAATGAGTAGTCTCTCTAAAGCATGTTTTGATGTGTATGCAATATATTGATGTCTTTAACTTGGGTATGAGTTAATAGGTATGTTAGATTTGGTGTCCAACTGAATGGATGTTTACCCTTGCTTCCTTTCTGATTACCTTTCTTCCAAATAATTTTGATGTATTTTTTTGAGGTCTATGTAGTTTTGTACTGAAACCTGTTGAAAAAAGCAGGGTCTTGTTGTCGATTGTGAATTTGGCTCTTGTAAACTACAGGGAAATAACCTTCATTGTTATTGGGTGAACCTCTGTTTTTACTGGTGGCTGAAAGGTTCAGTAAATGATGATACATTTATGTCTTAGTGCAGTTTTTGCTTAGGGTTTGTGTTGTACTTCCCTTGATGCTTCTCGTTGAGGTTTCTAGCTAATGTCAATATTGTGAGCACTTCTCTTTGAAACTTTAGGAAAACTACCAGCACAGACAGGCTTTTTAGTTCTTGTTGCTATTGTAAGAATTTAATTTATTCTTTCTCAAAAACCTGATTGAAAAAAGCAGGGCCTTGTTGCCTATTGTGAACATGGCTCTCGTAAACTTCAGGAAAATTATCTGCATTGTTATTGGGTGAACCTCTGTAGTTATTGGTGACTGAAGGTTCAGTAAATGGTGCAATATTTACCTTTAAGGGAAATCTGCATCCCAGGACATGACTTCTTGCCTCACCTCATTATCTGCAACTAGGAACAGTGTTGCTGAAGCTTGATTTTGACAGAACTGTCCTGGAAATTTCATTGAGTCAGAGTGATAAGTATGTCTTTAAGTAGTTTTAGCTATGTTTTCTTGAGCTTATGCTTGTTTCAGTGTGTGATGTAAATGTGTAGTTTAAGATACTGTAGGATATATTATAAGTATGCTGGTGATGATTCTAAATGTCTTGTTCGTATTTACTCCCACAACAGAACACAAGAGAGACAGCCCATGCCCTTAGGAAGTTGCCTTTGGCCAAGGCAAAGAGATATTTGGAAGATGTTATGGTCCATAAGCAGGCCATTCCCTTCACTCGCTTCTGTGGTGGTGTTGGTCGTACTGCCCAGGCAAAGAACAGGCATCCAAATGGCCAAGGACGCTGGCCTGTCAAATCTGCCAAGTTCATTCTAGATTTGCTTAAGAATGCTGAGAGTAACGCTGAAGTATGTCTCTCTGTTTTTTATAGTTTATTGCAAACTTTATGTTTTCATTTTTACTAATGTCTGTCGAATGATTTCCAGGTGAAGGGTTTGGATGTCGATGCGCTCTACATTTCTCACATCCAGGTGAACCAGGCCCAGAAGCAAAGGCGCAGAACCTACCGTGCTCATGGAAGGATTAACCGTACGTTTCCTAATATCTTTGTTTTGATATTTACATATTGGACTTGAATTGTTTAGTGGTTACTAAACCTGAAATGTATATGCAGCTTATATGTCATCCCCCTGCCATATTGAGTTGACATTGTCGGAGAAGGAAGAACCAGTAAAGAAGGAGGTACTAGAAATTGCTGAATCGTTGAGAAAATTTGAAATTACTTGCGCATGTTTTTGGTCTAAAATTTTCACTGTTGTTTTGTAGCCGGAGACCCAGTTGGCAACCAGCAAATCAAAGAAGTGAGTGGTGCTTCCTATGATCTGATGGTCACAGCTGCTTTTGCAAGTCGAGGATTGGACTTCACTTTTTCTTTTATGTTCTTTCTGAAGGGAGTTTTGTTACTTCCAATAGTGACCGAGCTGTTATTTAGTTGAATCAGACATCAGATTTTGATTTCTTTCAATCTTATGTTTAGTTTTTCCTTATATTAGATTATTTTGTGGATTCTGCTGAAACTTTAAAAAAGATATGGAGTTTTATATGGACATTAACGTGTTGATAGCCTTTCTTGAAATTCTCTTTCATGGCCAATTTAGTCACAATCTTCGGCCAAACGACTCCGGTTACTTGCTCATTGTTTCCTGTCTGGGTGAAATATATATATATATATATGCGAATTTCTCTCTGGGCACATATCTGGAAGTGTATTGTTAACGAATGACCGGTTTGATGGACCCGAAATGTCAGGGACTGCAACCCAAACATTGTAATGAGCTGAAAGAACAATACTAAAATAATTACCCAGTAATTATCATAACTCTCTGTTCGCATTCCAGGAGCCAGTTCTGAATGCTTCAGAGCATTAGTGAAATACCAGGAGCCAGTTCCGAATGCTTCAGAGCATTAGTGAAATACAATGTGTTTTTATCTTGCTGGTCTCCTCGTATGTTCTTGTATAGTCCTTGCATGTGATTTGCGTTAATAGTTCTAGCAATTACTTTCCGACAATATATAACCGTCCCTAAGATTTATCCTCTGTCGCGATGACTCTGTTTATTTTGATAGCCAACAAGAGCATATGTAGAAAATAGTGCATTCATTATTGAGAGAGAAGAAGATGAACTCCCCTCTGCTTTTGCATTATTTATTATTTAAAAAAACAAGAAAGAGACTGCATTTATTATTGATAGATGGAAGATAATTTCTTTTATTTTAATCACAAGAAGTATGTTCATATACTGAATCTAGTGCATGCATTATAAACAAAACAAACACTATATGCATAATTGGTAGAATATTGAGAGATTAAAAACGAACCACCTTTGTGAATTATTTTTTGCGTTTAATTGATAACGTGATATAGATAAAAGATTAATTCAGTTAGTGGAATGCTAATAAGGGAAAGATGGTTCCTTTTTAGTCTCTCAATATTCTTACAAGCTGCTTCACTACTTACAGTGAAGCCTCATCCACGTGGATAGTCGGAGTCAATTTGATCAGCGTTATAAATCTAATCCAACGGCTGGAAATCCCTATTGACTCCAACCCATTAAGTAATCAAATCCAACGAGTATAAACATCCTGAGCTTACGATATGTATTCAGATCTGTAGTCGCACTTGCCCTCTAATTCACGTTCAGACATCTTCCTTCTCTTCACTGAACCTTTCCCGTCAAGGTATGTTCTAGCTCCCCAACTCTCTCTCTCTCTCTATATATATATCGCTTGGCTCTGCATTTAGATGTCTACGATTTTGTAACTACTTTGATTCGTCAAATTACGATTTTCATTTTTATTCAATTGCTCGTTTCGACTTTTTGATTTGTTGCCACACTTTTTAGTTGATTAAAAACCAAGAATCAATATACAAATTGAATCGCAATCGCAATGGATATCTGTTTGCTTGTTTCATAATCTTTTAGAATAAGAGAGAAGGCCTCGTCCCTTGTAATTTTGTACCTTTTTTTTTTTTTTAATTTACTGTGGTGTATGTATGAATAATCAAGATTTATTTCCTCAACAACGGAACATAATATTAGGGTTTCAATTTCGAACTCGCTAGTGAATAGTGATCTCTAGTGAATAGTGATCATTTTGTAAATATATATATTTTTCATTGAAGTCACAATTAATGATATAGAGTTAATTTTTAATTAGGGTTTAAAATTTTATATTTTTGATTTTTGTTTTTCTATTTCTTTTCTACTGTAGATGGATTGGCAAGGGCAAAAATTAGCAGAGCAGTTGATGCAGATACTGCTATTGGCATTCGCTGTGGTGGCATTGGTACTGGATACACGCTGGGTTCATTTCAGATGATGGTTTTGATTTATGCAAGTGGTGTGGTGTTCACCACGTTGGTCACTGTCCCGAACTGGCCTTTCTTCAATCGCAACCCTCTCAAGTGGTTGGATCTAAGCGAAGCAGAAAAGCATCCCAAGCCACAGTTGGCTGTTCCTTCAAACAAAAAATCCTCCAAGAAGTAAATGTTATGGATTGGATGTTAGCATTTTGCTAGGATATTTATGATTTAGGCTTTGATGTTGAGTTTCTTATGGAAGGATAATAAAATGAACTTGCTTTGCTTGCTCAAATATTCAAATCTTTATAGACAACTAAAAAGAATTTTCACAGCATTTATATATCAAGTGTCCGGCTGATGCTTGCTATCTTATTATTACTCTGTTTCTGCATATATATGTTTTTTTATTTTTTCTGTAATTTTGGAGAAAGAGAAAGTTGAGTTCCTGATAATTATGTTTGAATTGTTTGCCTTCCCATTAATGTTATTAGAAAAATCTGCCTTCTTTCTCCTTAGTGATGTTAAGAAGATCTTATTTGATCCTTGTGATATGGCATTGTGGTGATTATGTGATAGCTTGTTTGTTCTAAAGTTATCATGGCTTTTTTGTGTGAAGGATGATAAATGAAAATAGCAGCCATTGCAGACTGCAGAAAGTGATTCTTGATGGTTAGAATAAAGAGCAAATGTTGTAGTTTTATACGGTTTGACCTAAACCTGGTTTTACAGTTTCTGGTATTGGTCTTTCAAACTTTAAATAGAGGCATGTTGGCAAATCACTACAGGAAAGTAGTGTGAGTAATCATTGTTAGATAGCCAGAGTCGGATACAACCGCTTGGCCTAGTTTCTTAGAAGTAAATGTTGAAATATTGGAGATTGACAACAAATTACAGGGAATGAGAATGAGGGAACAATTGATTTATGCAATTAAACCTGACATAAAGATGTAGAAGTTTTGAGCTTCTGGTTAGAGACTATTTTCTGATGTCAACTGGCTGTTCTTTGGGTTTGAAATTCTAACCATATTTTATATCAACCTCTATGATCTTCAGCCTGCGCGTGTTAAATTTTAGAGCCACTGTTGAGTCAGTGATGGGGAATCAGATGGGCTAAATATTGGGTGAAATAGCTAATTGAAAATGAAACTTACACCTGGACGTTCATCTTTGACTTGGAGATAACAGTGTCGCCATTTGACCTGATAATGATCTTAAACAGGACCTCGTATAAAGTTACATCAAATGAGCCTACGTTTAAATATTACTGTCGAGTGCCAGTTGCAATTTTGTATGGCACAAATTTAGCCCTCAGAGAAAGATAAGAATTGATTAGTTTCATTTGACGGTCATTTGAACGAAAAAGAAATGTATTTGAAGTGACATTTTGGGCAAAATACAAGTCATCATGAGACCTTCACTTGCTCCTTCAGAGGGATTGTCTCCTGTGATATATATATACAGACTTCTCGATATTTTATTCACTAAATCATCACTAATTCACTAGTTTAAAAATTCTGTGTCGCCGGACATGCAGCCCAGTATAAATCGTCACGAGTTTGCATTATTTGTTTGTTTTATCCATTTTTCGTTTGGAGCATATGAGGTGGTGTTGTAGTGTCCGGTAGTTTCTTGAGAAAAAATGACTTGCAGTGTAGTGACTCAGAGAGCAACAATTACAGCTTAGAAGCCTGAAACGATGTCGTTTCATGTCAACGCAACATGATTAATCAGCGCAAAATTTGTAATTTAGATCAACGATTGGAGATGGGATCGTGATTCGTGGATGGATAAAACAGAAGTCAGACGGTTGGCAGATTTAATGGGCACAGAAATGAATGACTTGATGGATTCTTCACCGATCAGAAGAGGTTGTTATTAGGTCGTTTTGTTTTTCAGTGCGCACGTGCCCATACAAAACTTAGTACTCTAAATGAGATTATTGGGCTTTTCTTTTTTAAGCTCTACGCTCGTCAGGTTACTGATAATGAAGATTACTAAATGCAGCTAAACTATTTCTAAATTCACCAAAGATTTTTTTTGTTCGTGCATTCAAAAGACGAATTACTTTAATGAAAATATACATATATAAGACAATGTTTTGTGGCAGAATGTTAGAGGATTTTTTTTTTTTTAAGATTTCATATGAGATGACTTGAACATAGATCATTTCCAAGTTGAATTAGCATTCTTTTTTACTAAATCACATCGGCCAATGGTGTTTTAGAAGAAATCTAATTTCAGTACTTGCTATTAAAATAAATTCCTCATGTCACTTGAAAGTTGAACCTTATATTTATCCACACTGATTTCAATTCATTGGCAAGCTACATAATTCAAGCCTACGGGAATATGAATATTTCAATTTTGAAGGACATTTTTGTTTCTAATGTTTATACATCGGGAAATATTGATGGTTTTGATTTATTCCTTGTGCGTAATCATCTGAATTTAAAAGTTGGAATATAATTATTTATTGTAAGTTTGTAATCATTCAAAGTTTTTAAAACATGAAAAATAGTTGTTCAATTCGTGAGCAGAAAAATAAAGATTTTTGGGTTAGTAAAACCTCTTGCTACACCAGGGGGCAATTATGCCACAGTGACCCCAGCAAGTTATATCAAATAGAATTGTCTTTTGATTGCAAAAGGCCGTTGGTGCAGTGACATCTCGATTCATGAGAATTTGACCTATTTTCGATTAGGTGTCTATGGTTTAATTTTCACCCATAACCCTTGAGTTAAAGACACTTTTTTCACGCGATGTGAGCCTCTTTTTCCGCTTCTGGGAGCTTCGGATCCTTATCACGTCTTAGAGACTCTAATTAAAAGTGTTCGAAAAACTACATAGTATATAAAATACTCGTGATATATGTGATAAAAAAAAAAAAAACATAGCCTTTTGACCAATTGAATATTTGTGTAAGAGATAAACATATCAAATTTGAATAGTTATCTAAACAACATCACAGTAGATGTGAATGGTAGCTGACACCGTTGGTTTAGGTGCCGGCCGCCCCATGCCTTTGGTGGCATGGGTTTGATATTTGAGTAGTCAAAAATAACAGCTCTCCCATCATTATGTGTGAGTTGCCCCTCTCTCATATGAGAGCAATAACTCAGGTCGTGTCACCAGTGTTCTTATTTCGTTGGTTCGGTAGTCTTTTGGCCAGTCTCAATCCTTAAAAAAAAAAAAAAAAAAAAAAATTCACAGTAGATGCTAGCTTTACTTTGAAAGGTGTGTATACTGTATAGTTACAAAGAGTTTTTGGCAAATTTTCTGTACTCTTTTTTTTTTTTTGTCTCTCTGCGTGTGTGTGTGTGTGTTTAAAGAGCTATTCTTAATACAGGCGCTGCTAATTTGGCCTACTTTTACCTCTTTCCTTTTGGTCTTCTGCGTATATAATCCAGTTGTCAGAAATCTTAATTATATATGACATTATCTGTATCATAAATTTGAGCAATGCAACAGTGTATCAATTGGATGCAAATCCAGAAATTCTCTGCTTAAAATATGGCGACATTGGATATAAAAAAAAGGTGTTGCGTTGGAGAGCACTCCGGAACAAGTGGACAAAAATTGCTGAAGAATTTTCGAGCCCAAGTCAAATTACCGTGACATTTTCCAATTTATAGAGTTTTTTTTTTCTTTTTTTGACATATCGACTTTATGGAGTTAAACATAAATTTAGTAGTTTTAAATCAGTTCCTTGCAATTTTACTCTATCCTGATGATCTGTTAAATTCGTGGCCTTCTTGACCCAAAATTTGATTAAAATTTGTTGAGTACTCATAACCAAACTGTGTGTCTTACAACGTGATGTTATGAAAAGATTGGAAATAATTTTTATATTTATGTTAAACAGTTTTTTATGCTATAAAATATCCGGATACCCAATGCCAATCGATCAAATTGTTTGGAATGAATCATCTTAGAATACAATATATTTACTTTATTTAGGAAATGTTTTATTACCATGTTTTAGATTATCAATTATAAATAAAAGAATTCATAATAAATAAATATTATAGACTACAATATGTTATCGTCTTTTATGAATATACAAATTTTAAAAATATGAAGGAATTATTTGGTTTGTAACTTTAGATTCTAATATTCAATAATCTATTCATTTTTAATTAACGAACAATCATATTTATAATTCAATAAAAAATTTTGGTTCGAAAATGACATACCATGAAGTATTTCAAGTTCCATATCTCTATATGATTTAATTTCATTTGTGAAGGTTCCTACTTCCTTCAACGTAAAGGGATGTTAACAATAGACTTGTTTAGTTATAAACAACTATAAATAATTAATCACTTGAATAGAACTTGTCAAAATTGATCGATAGGAAGTGAAAATGGAAGCTACAGGGCAACAACCTATAATAGTACTTATTAATGCAGCGGTAATGCTTAAAATGCGATGCTCGTGCACGTTAGTTTGGTCACTATTGGAGAGAGTAAAGATTTGATTGCATTGTGATTGGAGAATTTGATTAATTAAAATGATAGGACTTTTTTCATTTAGCTTGAGATGTTAAATCTTGGGTGACATTATTAGAAGAATGGGACAAGGTCTGCCCACTTATTTTCAGGTAACAGCTGTTGTGGGAAATGTCAGCCGTTGAAAGAGCTGAGAGTTGACTTTTAGTATTTGAATCTGCTGCGATTTGCAAGAGAGGTAGTAGATGGACGATGCTCTAAATTAAGGGTTGGTGCCTTTTTTTTTTTTTTTGAAAGGAATTGAGGGTTGGTGTCTAGTGTCCCACATTGTTGTGTTTTTTCATTTCTCGGTCCCCTTTTTTCTTATATGTAATAAGTAGATTTACGAGTATGATACTAGTAACTGTTGAAAATTGTTAAAATATTGTAGAAGTTTTACTTAAAAGTTGTACCTATAACGTTGAAAGTTTTAATATTGAAATATTTAATTGATGTCTTTACAATGACAACATCAAAGATAAAATACAAACTCGTAATTGGATGTATAGATTAAACATTTTAACCTATAACTAATATGGTTTGAAAATAGAAAAAGTTCTTTCGGCTCAGGGGTGATGTAAAATTATAGTTGTCCATATTGAAACGGTATAAAAAAAAAAATCTTAGTTTAAATATGTCAATGATAATGATAATGATGTAGGATAATAATAACAATAGTAAATCATTATTGCAAAACTCGTGCACATTTTTGTATGTATGGAATAAGAATCATAATATTATATATGTTATAATCAATAAGTCTGTAGACAAAATGTCTGTACTGTGTAAAGTAATGCTAATTGGAATTTAGATTTTTTCTTGGTCTCTACTGTACATTTTAATCATCTTTGTTTTGTAACATTATTGTTATTATTAGAGGAGTTAATTTTACATAGAAATAAGTTTCAAAAAGTTTTACATAGAAATAATCTATCAACGACATTGAAAATGTTCAAATAGAGAGATGGTAGAGTTTGGTGTATTGTCATAGTGACGATAACACCGCTTTACCTTTACTTGTCATTCATAGGTCAAGGTAGACTCATGCTGTCACCAACAAGTGCAGCTGATTTTCCCTTCCCTTATTTCCTTTCAACTTTTGAGAGCTCTAATTTAGAATTATGTCTCAATAGTCTGATCAAGAGGATATAATAATATCACATGTATTGTATAGGTATTAAAAAAAAGAAAATAGAGACACGATAAGGTTTCAATATGATATCATTTTCTATCTCTATCTTAACCCGTGAGGTGTGAACGCATCTTTAAATTATCATATTAACCAACATAAGTGTATATGGCACTTGATGTGGATAGACATAGATTTCCTCAACTGTGCACCAGCTCAAGTCTCTCTTTCTTGAAACGAAGAGCCAACCAAGCTGCCCAAACGGGCAGTATAAATCTGGCTACCGTCCATCCACCACCTATTCTTCCACGATTCCAGTGGGCCCCCACGAGAATTCCACGGCCCAACCGCCGTCAACTTCGACCCGACTCCACAGTGGACCCAAATCCGAAGACCTTAACATCTCCAGACAGTGCCCCGAAATTTAATATAATTCACGTCAATGCCACGTATGTATCGTAACAGCTAATCCAGGAATCATCTCCTATTCTCAATTCTGATGTTTTGGATTTTCATCACATTTGATTTGCACTTGCAGCAAAGTTTTTGCAAAAATCTAAATGTCCGTGGTGTGGCAACCACGCACTGGTTGATTATACAACGGATTTTGTTCACAATCAATAAATCCAGTGTCCCAGATGGCAGGATTAGTCTTTAACCAGACACGTGGACGATGTTGAGAGGGCCAATAACGAGTCTAGTCGAATCTGACAGTTTCGATTTAGTGCACCACAAGACCTGTTTGTGGTGGTGGTCGATGATTGATGCTTCCAGGAACATATGCTTGTCTCCACAAACCTGTTGGCTGTTAACATTTGGTAGTAGAGATTTTGCATTTTTTTTTTTTTTAAACCGAGATTTTGTTTTTTCTCGTTTTAGTGAGATATCACGTTTCAGTTGTTACTCAAAACATGATATGACACATCAGTTATTGAAATTATTTGATATTTTAGGTTCAATTATCCTATCATTTGCGATTAAAGTATAGTTGGTTCCCATAAAAATTTAAAAGGAGTATTTTTGTCTCTATAAATCTTATAATGGTAAGAGAAAATTCAACAAGCTTGGATAAATTTTAGAAAGAATATATAACTAAATGATTAGTTTGGAGGATTTCCTTTCTATATAGGGAAAATTGGTTTGGATTTCTTACATTAAAATAAACCAATTCATATAAATGAAAATATGATTTTAACCTGTGAAAACTTATTTCAATATAATGGTTTTAAAATGATAAAAGAATGACCATATATATATTTAAAACATTATAATTAATTCGAAATTTGAGATTAAGATGTAAATCATTGGGCTTAAATCCAGGATTTTATGGTGGAAATATGAAGTGCATGCCAACATCTCAATGTCAATTCATCTTATAATTTTTTGACAACTAATAAAAATTAAACGGCGTTTTGTAGGTTCAATAAATATAGATTTAATATATTTTAATAAATTCATAAAAAACAAAAAAAAAAAATAGCACGATTCAATGAAATATTAGTGCTGATGTGCTAATCCACCATTTGTCAGCACATTACCCCAGAAAAAATGCATAAGGATACGTGACACATCATTCTCGCTGCAATGTGAACGAAGGAATAAAGAAAAAGAATGACTCCGTGGACACCAGTCATCTTATCTATCCTGCTATCAAACTTCTAATTAGTAATTTGTTTAAAAATATACCATATTATCCAAAACTTTATTTAAATGATGAGATAATTTTTTTTGACACATCATCAATATATATCTAAATTAATGTGATAGTTATAAATTAATTTATTATATTATTAGAGCAAGATTTTTGAATAAATTTTTAAGAAGTATAGTATTATTTATTCCCTAATCCTTGTAAAGTACCACCACTCACCATCCACCTCACACAAGGACCCCACCTAAAAACAATCGAACTATCAACAAAACCAAACCCACGTACCATACGATACAAACAACCGCAGATTAACACCCACCAGTCCATTTTATACAAAGCAATATAAAAACATTGACAATAGGGGAACCAAACAGAGTAGAAAAGGGAGAATTTCTCATAACCTAGTAAATTTGATATTCAAGACGGATACAACATTTTGACGTCCTCCTGATTAACGGATTACTGGATTTGACCATTTAAAAGGTGTTAAAAGACGAAATTATTTCTAAGTGCTGTCAGATTGTTGTGTGTTGATTTTGTAGCAAAATGACCATTCTACCCATTAAGCTCAAAACGTTGACGGTCAAACCCGGTTAATCCGTTAGTCAGGAGAGGACGCTGTAAAAAAATCGAAATGTTATACACGTTTGTGAATATCAAATTCGCAGGGTGGGGAATTCTCTCGAAAAGAGAACAGAAAAAGAATGCAATACTTATACAACAATACACTCTCTGGTCTGTCCAAGTTATTACAGGTGCAGTGAATGTCTCATATTGACGTGGTCGTGCTCTGTCAGGTTTATCTTCGGCTCCCATCTTTTTTGAGCCTCTATAAGTAGTGTCCATCCGCCACTTTTATAGCTCAGCTTCACTCAAAACACATCCAATTTCTCTCTCCATCTATATATATTCCTTAGATTTTTTCTTTCTATTACCAGCTTTGCCGGTAACTTAAGGTAATTTTTTTGTTCTTGTGTATCAGTTTCTCATCTCTCTCTCTCTCTGTTTTTTTTTTTCTTTTTTGAATCAATGGTTTCGATCTGTTAATGTTATTTTTCTCTATCTGGGTAAACTTTATATATCCAAAGTGTTTGAAATTTTTAGCTCAAATTGAGATTTTCACACTTACCTGAAGCTCGCTTTGTTAACAAAAACCTGTTAGTTGGTTATTATTATTATTATTTTTGACGTGTAAGCTCCTTAAACATCAACGTAGTGTTATCATTTATTATTTGTTTGTGTTTTTTAAATTTCTGGGTTTTAGCATTCCTGATAGCTGTATTAGTATTGGATTAAATCTGTAATCTGGGTATGTTTTACATTTAATTTCAGATCTGATTTAGCTGTTTTAATGTTCACCAGCTGAGATTAGGATTTGGGGTTCCGTTTTGTCATCTCATAATTGATCTGAGATCTGTTTATTGGATTTCCTGATTTGCTGATCTAAAGAAACGCTTCTGCTTGTTTTGTCCATGATTTTGATGCTAGAGTGGTATTGGTTGTAGTGGAAATCTTTGACATATATAGATACAGATCCATTATCCTGGTTGTTGTTATTGAGTTCTTGTAGTTAGGTGGATGAGCTTGAGATTTTTTGCTTTTTACAAGTGGAAAGAAGAATATTATAAAAAAGATTTTTGGGTTGTTTAGTTGTGTCAACAAAGTAGTGCTTATGTTCTTTGGGTTGAAAATAATGCATGGAAATATTATAAAGTTGCTTGATTTCCGTTTTTTGCAATTATAGTATTGTGTAGTAGGTTTTAGGTGCCGGCCTTTGAACACTACAGTAAAGTTATATGAGAAGACAAATCTACTTTTTCCTGAAATGTTTGAATATGTTAGTAGAATTGCTTTTATTGCAGCCAAGATTATTGTATTGTTTGTTCTTTCTGCTGTGAAAATTTTTAGTTTTGGTATAATCTGAGTTGACTTATTAAATTCTTTGTTGTGTGATTAATTTCAGGGTGTGAACTCCGATAAAAAATGGAGGTGAAAGGGGGCTAAAACTTGCTAAATTCTGAGGCCTTGACTGGTATGTTTGTTTTTCATTTTTATTTTCTTTTGACTCGGTGATTTGTTGATAATACCAGTGGTTGCTCGGTCTTATGCTTGAAATTAGTATGTGACTTTCTGCTCTTATCTGTGTAGATATCCGGGAAATGTATTGCGGGAGAGATAATTCTAGAGGTGTAAATAATACTATTTTAGTTAGGTCAGGAACAAATTATTTCAAGAGTAGAAATTCTGGTATGGAATATGAATCAGACTGGACGAAACACCGAAAATCCTTAGCATTTACTGCTAACGTGATTCGTTCTGCAACATCTTTTATGCCTTGGTCTTTGAAAATGCCCATAGGAGATGGATTTCACGAATTTCTTTAGTCATTTTTTTGTCATTCAGAACACAATATAGATAGGTTTACTGGGAGATATAATTGCTTAAATACAAGAAGTAAATTAGTATCTCCTCATCTTCCAATAGTCAAAATGCCTGGGTTTGTGAGTGAAAAGAAGAGAATCACAGACCCGAATCTTTGTTTCTCCCCATTGGGTGAGCAAGGGAGATTAACACATTCAAAAAGCAATCCTCACTTAACTTCTGAGGTTGCTTATGATTTTGACAGCCCCTTATTACCGGGGCTTCCTGATGATGTTGCAAAGCTTTGCCTTGCACTTGTTCCTCGTTCCAATTTCCCATCTATGGGTGCTGTCTGTAAGAAATGGAGATCGTTTATCCGAAGCAAAGAATTCACTATTGTGCGAAAGTCACTTGGGTTGCTTGAGGAATGGCTGTACATCTTAACCATGGATGCTGAAGGAAAGCAAAGCCAGTGGGAGGTTTTGGATTGTTCAGGAAATAAACACCGGCTTCTCCCACTGATGCCTGGTCCAGTTAAGGCTGGCTTTGGGGTGGCTGTCATTGATGGAAAGCTTCTTGTCATGGCTGGCTATTTGGTGAGTGATGGGACTGGCTCTGCCACTTCAGATGTTTACGAATATGATTCTTGCCTCAACAGGTTTGTTTCTAACTTCGTAATTGTTTTGTAATTTTATTGGACAACCTCTAGATCAGTGAAAATTATGATATCATTCTTTATGTAAGTCCTATCAACTGCTTGGGTTATTGTGTAAAGTTAACCAATCAGGGGCTTCATCTTTATAATATTGCTTTTGTGTATTTACCTGGATTTGTACTCTTATTACCTATAATTCTTTTGTATAGCTTTGTAATACATTGTTTGTGATTGTAGTTGGAGCAAATTGGCAAGCATGAATGTGGCACGATATGACTTTGCCTGCGCTGAGGTGAATGGCATAATTTATGCGGTTGGTGGCTATGGGATAGATGGAGAGAGTCTCTCCAGTGCTGAGGCGTATGACCCTGAAGCTAATAAGTGGAACCTGATAGAGAGTCTTCGTCGACCTCGATGGGGGTGTTTTGCTTGCGGGGTCGATGGAAAACTCTATGTCATGGGTGGAAGGTCAAGCTTCACAATTGGAAACTCGAGGTTTGTTGACATCTACCACCCTGAGAGCCACACTTGGTGTCAAAAGAAGAATGGTTGCGTTATGGTCACTGCTCATGCTGTGCTGGGAAAGAAGCTTTTCTGTATGGAGTGGAAGAACCAGAGGAAACTGGCCATATTCGATCCGGAGGACAATTCGTGGAACATGGTCCCTGTTCCCTTGACCGGTAGCTCATCCATTGGGTTCCGATTTGGGATATTGGATGGAAAACTGTTGTTTTTCTCCCTGGAACAAGAACCTGGCTACAAAACCTTGTCATACGATCCAGATGCAGCCCCGGGTTCTGAATGGCAGACCTCGAAGATAAAGCCATCTGGATTGTGCTTATGCAGTGTTACAATCAAAGCATGAAATGGGTTCATAGCTAGCAAAGCAAGTTGAAGGCCTTTCACCTTCTAAATCCCATGATGCTCCTGCAGATTTGCTGGGACATCTTTTGTTTGATTTAATGACTTTGGATAATCTTATTTAGGTCTTGACCTAGTCATTGGATTTCAATTTGATTATGCCATGCTGTATTCTGGTTAACAATTTCCTCCTGCATTTCCTATCTGCTGCTCTGTAAATATTTTAAATAATTTGACAATCATTTTGCTTGTAGTCTAGTCATGATTTTTGCTTCCTATATCCATTTACATGCATTAAACAACTCAAACTGGTACTATAAAGTGGTAGTTCATCTTTGTTCTCTGAGTAGAGTGAAATCAATTCCTTTAAAGTTTATCAACATAATCTATGAGACATATAACTCGCTTGAATTCATTATTCATCAACAAATTGTGCATATAACTAATGAATAGTTCATTCTAAGCTAACCATATAGATAATTAAGAAAAAAAAAAAAAAAAAAAAAAGATTAACCGAAGTAGGCCACTCGATTTGGTTTGGTAACCGCGTGGTGGCGGGCAGCTAAATTCAAATACTGACATGCGAAATATTAAAACCACCGGCGGTCTCACACAAGCCCCTAAAACACGAAATATTAATTAAAGCAAACACACAACGCTACACATTAGAGCTTCGAAACTAAAACCCCAAAAAAACCATAAAAAGATGGCAGCTCCTGCTTAAAAACCTCGACTGTCTCTACTCGCTTCAAACGCCAAACACCTCGCAATGTTCGGAGGTCAAGCCTCCACGCCCGCCTTCGGTACGCCATCATCGACGCCGGCGTTCGGCGCTCCGTCCTTCGGGACTCCGTCTTCGGCTCCGGCGTTCGGGACGCCGTCTTCGGCTCCGGCTTTCGGGACGCCGTCCACCTCATCGTTTGGTAGCTCTTTGTTTTCGACTCCGTTCTCTTCTCAACCGCAGCAACAGCAACAGCAACAGCCTCCGGGGTTTCAACAGGCTGTGACTCCTTTCACTGGATTCGGATTCCAGACTCCGTCGGCGACGCCGCAGCCGCAGCCAAGTCCTTTTCCCAGTGCTCAATTGACTACTCAGATGGCTCCTGTCGCGCCACTTCCGTTTTCTCTCGCCGACCGCGACATTCAAGTTTGTTTCTGTTTCCTTCCTTTTTGCTTTATTTATCAGAACCTAACCCTAGAATTGGAGATTTTGAAAATTTGTGGTGTAATTTTAGGCGATTGTAGATGCTTATAAGGACGAGCCTACAAACCCTAAATATGCTTTTAAGGTTTGCTTTGTTGATATTTTTGAATTGTGATTTTGTATGATAGAGAAACATGGATTGTAAGTTCACTTGATGTGTTAATTTTGCAGCATTTGTTGTTTAGTGTAACTGAACCACAGTTTCGGGTTAAGCCAGCTGGTGTCTCAGATGTGAGTTTGTTCGTTTTTTCTTTATCGAACACCTTAGTTCAGAAAGTTTTTAATTCTCATTTAGATGTTATTTCATTTTGAAGCTTGTTGATTTCAATTTTGCTAACTATGGATGGTAGTTTTACATTGTCAGATCATGTGGGCGGAGGCTATGGGGAAACTGGAGGGTATGGATAGTACTGACCGAGAACGTTTGTGGCCTCAGCTTGTCAAGGGATTCAAGGATTTGTCGCATCGATTAAAGGTTTTTACTGGTGCTTTAAGGCATGAAGTATCTGTTTTAAATTCACATGAGTATTCGCTTGCCTGTTATTTTCATGCTAAGGAATAACTATCGGAAGCTGTACTAGAAGAGTGTGTTAAATTGTATACCAACTTGTCTCATAATGTCACTAACATCATTGAATGAAAATATTGTATATAATATGGTGCAGAAATTGACTTGTGATCTTTAGCGTTTTCTTCATCAAGATAATATGGTGGTTGTTTCAGTTAGGATAGAGTTGTAGATAATTTTAGAAAATTTACTGATGGTTATCCTATCCCAATGAGGTGACTCTACTGCCATGTCCATTCATTTAGGTTCTTCCAAAAAATCTATTCATGCACATCAAGGCAGTCTCATCTCTCATGACCTTCCATTTACTGAATAGAATACTGAACTTTGAGGGATGCAGTTGGGAGATACTTTCTGCATCCTTGTTGATGCAAATCAATAGTCATCTACAGATTGAGTTTGAGGGAACCATCTTGTGAAGTTGTTATAGTGTAAAGCCATTCACAATTCCATTGTTTAACTCGTTGTTTAATTTTAAATGTTGAAGTGAAATAGTGGCAGCTAACTTGATGGGAAGTCATGTTTGGCAGAGTCAAAAAGGATTGGCATTTTTGAATTCTCTCAAAGTGAGCTCTAATGCAAGTTATAGATTTTAAATTGGCAAGGTGAATCATATTACTGGAGAAAGAAGAAATATTAGACTATCCCTCTATAGGGTACAGACTAGTTCAGCTCTTGAAATGATGTCATTTTCTTGTTTTTGTGGTTTTTACTCCTAAGGAAAGATATAGGATGACAAGTATAGTTTCAAGCATGTAACTAGAAGCTCTGTCTTCAGAGAATTGACTTATTCTTTTTTAGTCTGCATATTTTATGATTCACCTGTACTGACATTGTTGTACTGTGGAATGCAGCTCCAAGATGAAGTGATTGTTTCTGATGCTGAGAGATTGCGAATTACTCAAAGTAATGTGAAAATGGTAATGTAATGTTTTCTTATGTCTCTTTGATCATAGATTTAGAATATGCTTTTTATTGAATAAATTTTGCAGCTACAAAGGCATTTTCAAGCTGAAACTCTCCCGTGGATTCAAAGGATGAGACAAAAGGAGCAAAGTCTTCAAAGGCGTCTTTTAAGGGTGGGAACAATTTTCTCTCAATCTACTCTATGCGGTGTATCAATGCTTATCAGTTTCACACTTCCACTGTTCCAGCACACCCATGTTAGATATCACCATCATCATCATGTAAACATAAAATTGTACAGAGGCATGGTTGTGGAATGGTCTTCTTTTATCCCTAGGGGTTTTGTGTTTAGTTGACCTGTCTGGTGTCTGATTGCCATTAGATGTTGTTTAGGCTGGTCATAGCTGTCCATTTGGGCACTTGGGTCATTTATGTGTATATACTGTGTACATGAAATGCAAGTCTACTTATCTTGACTTCTGGTATTGTGTGGGTATGCCTATAGGTGATGAGAATTATTGAAGCCTTGGAGGGTAAAGGTTGCCGATTACCCCTGATGAAAGGGGAAGCTGAATTGGCAGAGAAGTTAGCTGCGATCACGCGACAGGTAGGTCTTACCTTTTCATGAATTTCTTTCTATGCTTCCTTCTTGTTGGATTGTTATCATTGTACTGACAAGCATACAAAACATCAGCTAAAAGGATCTGGAGCAGAACTCTCGAGGAGGGTTCAAAATCTCCTAACTGTTTCTCGTGTTCAAGCGAATGGCTTTGGCCCAGGTGGTTCTGTTTATCTTCCGGGATCAACCAAAATACATGAACAGAGCCTTGCTGAGATGCAGGAGGTAAGAGTGGCGAATTTCAAGTAAATTGTCCTTATCACTGGTAGAAAGAAAAGTTATATGGTATTTTTTTTTTTTTAAATTGACATGAGAAGAAAAGTTAATTTCTGTAGTCATGATGTATTGGGTCATTGTTACAATACATGGAAAGGTATATTGTGCCTTTCCAATTCACAATCTGTGAAATCCATGGGATCTTGGCATAGCTGAACATGCATTCAAGTGGAAATTAAGGATTCTTTATGTGGTTACAGGTCTTACAGCAGCAGACAGAGGCCATTGCAAGGCTTGGTAATGTGTTGAAACGTGATATTAGGGACATGGAGATTATAATGCCCGAAGACACAGACATGACTGACGATGTGAGCTAGTGAAGCTGAAATGGTGATGAGAGTTGATGAATCATCAATGATGATTCTTTGATGTATTTTAGATTTTACAGTTTGGAGTGCTTCAGAAATCAACTGCTCCTGACTCAGCATCAGTGATACAGAAAATGTAACTTAAAAGATCGTCATTTTTTTAGTTTCTCCTCTGCAAAGGAGGGATGACGGGGTAGAAGTTCAAGGTTATCGAATGAGTAATGAAACTTCTGCTTCTTATCACTTCAGAATGTTGTCTTGCACCACAATAAACCATGGTTTGTACGGGCATTTTGGGGACAGTCGTGATTTTGTTTGATGTAGAGAATTCTTGACTATGAGCTCTAAAGAGAGATGCGATGCGGCCTTTTAAGCTAAACTTGTTTATTGTTTAAATGGATATTTCCTTAATTTTCGTGTCTTCTGAATTACCATAATCACATACAAACGTAAGAAAAGAAAGAATTCATCAGTTACGAAAAGATTAGTTGGAGCTGAACACGACGTCATGGTTTGCTCAATTTGGGAATTACTTAAAACTCACGTAGTTCAAAACTAAAATTATTATATATAGTACTTATCCACCTTTAATCCAAAGCAAAAGTTCCATTTTTCCCGTGAGGAACGGCTGTGGAGGTATGCATGCATCTACCGATTGAAAGGCATATGCATTGCATGCAGATGTGGCACAAAAGACCTTCGTTATCTGTGACTGTAACTATACTTACTGATTATCTTATATAAGAAAATTATTTCTTCAAAATTTGTACAAATACCAAGACAGCAGCTGATGTAAGATTACCGCCTCAATAAATATTGGTACAGGGTTCCTCTTGATCTGAAAACTTGGAACTTGTTTACGCTTCTCTACTGACTTCATCTTATTCCTAGCCTTCAGCATACGCCTCGGCCATGATTAATAGCACAAGTGATGTCCAACCAGTAAACAGACGTGCGCCTTTTCCCTTACCCTTCTTCTGATCATACTGTTCCCATAGAAATCCTGTTTGGTGGTAGTTGTGAACCACATTTCTGCAGCAAGGCAATAAAATTGTTGGAATTGACTTGCAAGTTCAGTCAGGCACAGACAAATAGATATGTAATATGTACAGTGTGAACAATACCTAATCAAGTTACTCCTTAATTCGTTGTAGATAAGTTTGGCTCTGTCTTTATATGGTCCATTCACTGCAGGAATTTGATCATTTAATTAAGAAAAGTATTGTAAATGAATGCATATTTTCATATTCACACACCCACACACATGTACACAGAGCGATAGATAATCTGCATATGTGTTTTCTGGGAGTAGAGGGTTTATACCTTCTGAGTAATGGTAAAGTGCAGATAAAATCCTATAATTCATGTTCATCCAAATAGGTCCTCTCCAATAAGGTGGGTCATGCTCGGTGTTGCGCTGCATATACAAGGTGCTGTGGCAATCAAATGACATTTTCAATTTAGTAATATAAAACCAGCATGAACCCAAAAATTCATAAGTTGTTAATTGTAAATATGAGATAGTGGATGAGTAAGGGCAATCACACGCAATCACCTTGTTTTGGCAAGAGAGCGAAGGCCGTAATCAGTCCACAAGGTGCTTCTGTTTGAAATGAGGTCAAGTTGTTTATCCAGAATCCATGATTCCTGTGACAATTAATGTATATCAGAGGTCTAACACCACGAGGTTAAATAAGACCAAAGCCTCATCAATCTAATAAATTATTTTCATTTTCAAATTGGATCATCTATGCAACTTACAGGTGGAATGATCTTTCCCATAAACGGAAAAAGGCTCACATAACCAAGATGAGGAACAAGTCTCAATGCTGGCCTTTCTAGTACTTCCCGAATAAGCTCTCGAGTTGGGTCATTACTCCCCACCCTTACCTCTTTCCAACTTAAACGAACCTAGAATGATTGAATCAATAGTCAGTATTAGTGAGCAAATTCATAACCTGAGAAGCAATATAGGTTCAGAAATCAAACATTTGATCAATAGCACAAAAATCCTATAACAGACTACCATCTTATCCCTAGTAATGGAACAATAAGACATTCTAGCATGTAAGACCTACATTTTTACACTCTTCACTAAAAGCTAATAGGCCTAGCAAATTTTAGGCCATAAATAAATCACTGTCCACTTAAGAACTGATATTCAATCCATTGCATCAAAGATAGAACCTTCTCTAATAATTATACAAACAAGCATAGGATACTTAACAAACTTGAAACAAGTTCATTCCAATTACTTGATTGACAAAAGAGACTGAGACAAGTACATCAACAGGAAGAAGCAATAGTCAAATATACAATTGACCAATGATGACTATTGAGATGACTTTGGAATCTGAATGTCAGTTACATTATCTGAAAATATATTTGTACAAATCATGCAAGTCCACATGTACAATCCAAATTAGAGAGTTTGAGCACAAATCAAAGTAAAGGGAATATCTAAGAGAGAAATAGCAACAAGTAGCATACCTTTTCTGTATGATTTCCAAAATCAAAATAAGCTCCATATGTGGGATCAAAGTGAATCTGGCGAAGCATCAAGTGCAAAGGACATAAAATGCTTGACTGTAACAGTGACTAGTTCGATTGCTCAATGTTTTGGAAACATCACACTAGCACTTTTAACTACTAGAAAACACTCTCAATAATATCACAATATTATTGTGCTGGGAAAATTTTATGTAAGGTTAAATAATTCCTAGGTAGTACCTTTTGCCAATTGAAAACCATTAAAACTTGAAGGAATGAGAACCAATTCTAGACAGCATGATGAAGATGAACAAACCTGATTCAGAATTTCAAAATTTGAAAGCAGCTGGGCCGTTGAACCGTACTTCTGCATAATTTTATCGTCAGTGACTATGGAATAAAAATGGATTCTAATATTTAAATAGGCTTTCTCATTATTGTACCTTTTTGAGTTCACTGCCGCTCTCAAACAACTCAGTAATGGCATGCAAGGAATCTGCTGCAAGTAGCATCCAGCATCTCAGATCCACGTGACGTTCTTCTTCACTTGGATGTGAAGCACGGGGATAATCATCCAGCCCAGAAGACAGAGTCTGGAGATGCCAAACACCCATACTTTCAACAAATAAAATTTATCAATTAACGAGATGGAGTTGGGAAGCAGCAGGTAGGTAAGGAGAACAAACCTGCCAGTTAACTTGTTTTTTGGGATCTTACTTTTGTTCTATAGAGGGCAACATTTGTATATTGGGAGTCTCTTTTGTATCTAATTCATTTTCAATTTTTGAAGAGCTGTTTTTCTTAGGTCTTGTGCTGCTTCCTCTTATAATGTCTAGGTCTTAGCCTTTGTTTTGCTCTTGTTCGATGGACCATTTGTTCACTTTTCCTTTTTATCTTATTCCCTATTTGGATTTTTTTACTGTTTCTGATGATAAAGTAAATATTCTTCTGGACATAAAGACGATGAAAACATCAATTTAGAGACCACCAAAACCAGGTCTGAAAAGTTGACACTTCAAATTTACCTCCCACTGTACATTTAGGTTACATCAGTATTGTAATGATGTATAAAATATTTTTATAGACTCATTTTATCTTCTCCTCTTCAATTGCTTTAATATGCGTACTTATTCACCTAGATTTTGTTGCTCGCCAAATGTTTCTGAAACTGTAGGAGCCTTTAAAGAACTCGGATGAAATGTTATAATAAAAGAATTAACAGTTTATCACTTTATTGGCTATCAAAGGTGAAAATGCAGATGTTTTGTGGTTGCTTCTCTTTGACTAATTAGTCCAGTAGACACATAATAATACTCCCCTCATGAATTGAGATCCAAACCTATCTCAAGTGATTCCTACCTATATACCGACCATAGACAGTGAGAGTTGGCACTGGAATTTTCAAGCTTTTAAAACTACACAACTTCCAGTGCTCATAAATAAATTTAAAATGACCTTCCAATGTTAAATACAGCAAGACATTAAATGTGATGAGGTGCTACCATTGATCAATGGAAGCTGTCAATTTCTTTACCTTACAGAGATATGACCACCTAGAGTTGTTAGTTAATCAACTTAAAGGAATAGATGTCATAAACTCTTCAAACTGGGTTTGGTAAAATGCATAACTGATTTTTTATTTTTTTATTTTAATATACTGCAATTTTGTGCAAGATTGACCTTGGTGGCGATGAGTTTTCCAACTTGCAGACCAAGATCAGAAAAAACACCCACAAAAACCATTAAATGACAGGATTGAACCTTGTACCAATCACAATGTCATTTTGACTTTAAGTTTATAAATATCCTTCCACACTATTACTTCTACGAACAGACATGGGAAATTAAAACCATATTTTGTGAAAACCAAAAGGAATTAAAATGTTAAAAAAAATTGAGGCCTTCAAAGTATAGAATGATGTAGAATTGCACCTTTGGATTTAGTTCATGTGTTGTAGAGTTGTCTCTTCCATGCCAAAAGTAGGTGCTCATCTCATTTCCTGTTTTATAAAGGTGATACCAAAATTAAATATAACTTGGAAATAATTTAATCTCAGCGAAACTATCCCACATATATTCACCAAATATCATTATTGATCATTCTATCAAACAAATGAAAAAACCTCTAGGCATTACCTTAGACATAATATGATTATCTTTTACCCTTTTCCTGGACCTAGCCCACTAACCCCTTCCTTTAACAGATAAAGAATTCATTCTAGTACTCAACCTCATCAAAGCCTAAGTCCTACTATTTTGGGAGGTTTATGTGAATCTTTCCACCACCATTTCACCAGAAAACAGTTTGTTCATATTTATAAATACAAGTTTCAAGAACTTTTGAGTTTATACCAATATGACTTCCACCAGCATTTTCTACTCTTGAAACCTCAACAAGACCCTATTATCCCCTGCATTTAGAATGGCTTTGTAAAACAGTAAAAGTTACAATTTCAAATGCGAAAGGAAGAAAAATGTCATGGGTGTGAATGTATTTGCTTATTCTGATATTCTGCTGATGGCATCTGCTGTGTCATATGGTAACACTCCTTACAAGAAAGGTAAAGCTTTACACTACCTAATTGCACATAACCATACATTATTATGACAGCTAGTGCAATATGGTGTCTGTTTCCTCTAATAAAATTACAATCACAAGTACTGTGGCAACATCTGCCCCTTTACTAAGAGCCCCAAATTGTTAAATTAAAGCCCTGAGGTACCTGACTGAGTAGTGTTGAACCATTGGAACCATGCCTCAAGTCGAACAAGAGCCCGCTCCAGGAAGGAAGAAATCTCATTGTTCTCAGTGGCAGTAAATTTGTTTTCCTTTACACCATATACTAATTCTAAAAGAGACAAAATTTCACATTCCATTTCAGATATGTATAGAATATAAAGTTTGACAATAAGTGCAATGGAAGGCATCAAAATGTTTATTCACACAATTTCCGAATATGGGGAGCATAGAATAGAAATAGAATAGAATTATCGATATTCTAATAATAACCACAACTGAACAAGAAAAAAGAAACATATTTCATATGTAAGTGAATTCCCCGAATCATTTCAGCATATATACAGAAAAGAAGATACAAAGAAACCAATAGCTTCTATATGTACATATGTACTTTGAAGCCACAGACTTCAATATGATCACAGAACATCTTTTTCTTTTTATCTTGGTTTAGAAGGGTATCCCAGTTATCGATACAAGTCATAAAATCCAAGCTATAATGAATGGACGTACATCAATGTTTAATTGCAGGAATGATTGTATTTCAACTCTTGTCCCAAGTTTAGCAATTTAACTCCAAAACACCCCCAACCCCAAAACAACCCCCCCACCCCCCACACCTCCCCTGCCCAAAATCTTATATCCTATACCAAACATTTCTACCCAATTCCCAATGGAACGTTTTTAATTTTAAAGATTCTAATATGAATTTTATCATAGTTAAATGAGTCTTACAGCCGATAGTTAAAATAACCATATTATTGGTCATTCTGCTTGCTTACATTGGAACATGAGAAATAAAAAAGGGTTGCCCTCAAAGTTAATTGGATTAGCAGAAGCATATCTCAATAAATAAAATGAGTAAGTAAATTCACTAAAAGTCTAGGATGACATTATATAGTGAGGCAAAATTATAGTACAATTTAATTGAAACATACCACGTAAAACCAAAAACAGAGTTGGTGGGTTTCCATTAGTTGGATGCTGAAGTACAAATTCCTCGGGAACCTTACTGCAATTGCACCATATATAACCTTGCAAATTACTTCCCTAATAAACCTGAAACTACATAGTATATACTTACTGCACATACTTGAATGAGATTCTCTATCTAACCTGAGAGCTTCAGCACCCAAAATTTGCTCTCGGGGAATCCATCCATCAACGTTCATCAGATCTAACCAGTGTCCAATGATATCCAAGGATATATGGACATCCCAGCGCCTACACAACGTGTGAACAGACATAAACACCCACACCCATATTTACACCATGACCCATACAAATGATCAGTTACCATGATTAAATTAGTGATTTAACTGTATATTATTTGAGACATTTATGCAATCATTTTCTAAATATGCAGGCAACAAATATTTGCACATCAAAGAAATGTAACGATAGGTAACATACGATAAGAATAATACGTAACCAACCAGATCAATAGTTGATGAAAACCTTCATCCCAAAGAAATCCCCTAGGAAAAAAAGGTCGACTTGGCACTGCTGTATAGAGCTCAGCTGGCCAATATGAAACAAAATTTTCATGACTCTTAACCTGCAAGCAAAGCGATCCATTACATGATTTAGATATAAATATTATGACGTGTTATAAAACAAAATTAAAGCATAGGAAACTGAAACTAATGCAAGCAAGTTAGAGAATAATTTCACCATGCCATTTCTATTACATTGTAAGCCTAGATATAGGCAGTTTAAACATGAGTCATTCTTAAAACTCAAAAGAAAATGCCAAGTGGACTACACACATCAAACTATGTCTTATTATTAAGCCACCAAAACATACTTAGAATTCTTATACCAACAATTGACATACATACACAAAACAATTTCTTATGATTCAACCAACAAATATTAATTAGGAATGACTGCTTCCTGTTAGGTCCTGCAGTTGCGATTTCTTGCGGCAGTCTGCTGTTAGATTTTCATTAGATTTGTTTTGTGGACTAATTTCACTTTCTCCTCATATCCCATAGTCTCCTTTAAAACATTTTTGTTTTCCAATAAAAGAAAAATAAAAACTGTTTAAATTGGTATGATAATCTAATAAGTAATTCACCAGTCTATAAAATCATACATCAGATAAATTAAAACCATAAAACAAAATGAAATAACTTACCTTAGAACCTTTGGGAAGCGAAATTTTCGACTGGCCATAAAAGTAGCCAATGCCACCTAACATATTCCCAATGGCAGCCTTGCCGACAATCACTGATTCAGAATCAAGCTGAATAAATAAACATTATTTCAGACTCATCAATATGCCCCTTCAGGAAAAAGGAAGAGTTTAAGCTGTGACTGGAATACTGGTCAATTTCTACTAAAGGAAATATCTTCCAAGCTTGTATAAGCTTTTGGGAATCTAACAAAATATAAACATATTACACGTTACTTGTATCCCTTAAATGTATCCTATAGAAAACAGAAGGTAGATTAGCCAACCTGCAGATTTCAATAATAGCAAGCATACCACATAAAAATTAGAGTTTACAAAAGACAATTGCATCATAGACCTTAAATATATAATTTCTGGGAAGATGTGGTAAAGGCATGGCTGAGAAGAGAAAGCCTTAAGTTAGATAGATTGGTGCACACCCTCTGTGCACTCTTGATTCAACCAACAACCAATTGCCAAATTTAAATCAGCAATATCACATCCCTCATTCTAACATATCACAAAAAATAACCAAAAAAATAGATTTATACAGTAAGCATACATCCCGTCCCATGTCATTGGTGTGAACATCTTGGTGGTGATAGAATTTCCAAGGTTAAGAATGTTGCCAAAGTTAATTAGATATGCAGATGACAGCAATGAACTGAAGACAGAGCAAAAAGTAATTATATTCCAAAGGTTATTACCTTGTCAGTCAGCTTAAAGCACTTCTCAAATTTGGAGTCAAATTCACTTTGCTTCTCTTTCAGTAAACTGGTCAGTGAGGTACCTAAATAATAAACAATAAAATTAATAGAAGTTTAAAGAATGCAGAAGAGAGAAAGATTGCTATAAAAGTGAGGACATCAATATTTTATAATTCTGTAGAACAAACCCTGAATTTATTATTGAGATCAAAATGGATGCAGGAGAAACCTGTAAGGCTGCTTACTCGTTCTTCTACTCTTGAACTTATTCTACCACTTTCAGATACAAAAGCAATATCAGCTTCCAACGGAGTGGTGGCAGAGATCTGCATAAGAATGAACAACCCTCAAAACAGGTAGGTGAAAAGTGAAACCAAAAGTGAAAAATCATGATTCTGAAATTTTCATTTTTGAATAGTACAAAGTAACTAATACCCATCCTTTTCATGGCCACTTACCTGAAAAACTAAAATGTTTGAAGATTCATCAGACGTGTCTGATAGTTGCAGTCGATTGAACATTCTTGCCTGGTACATAAACAGGGAAATTAAGACGAATCACGACAGAAGCTTAAGGAATCTCAGTTTTTCTAACATTATAACATAATTATGGCATTCAGATCTGAGATGCTGACAAAAGTCAAACATACTTGGACTGCAAGTTCTTCCTGCACAAGATCAGATAAGTTGTGAATATGAGGAGTCCTGAAACCAGAATAATGGATTTCCAAATCATCCTGCAAAAAAGAGTAACACATAGAAGTTGGCTCCAAATCAGCATGCAAAAGAAGAAGAGAAAACATTAGAACGTTATACTCTTGATCTCTTATAGTGATAATTATAAAATAACTGGTAGAGAGTGAAAATACTGCTACCAATCCTTTTTCTTCTCTAAGTTTCTTGACCATGGCAGTCCATTGTTATGATTACCTTAGCTTTCAAGTGTAGCTGCCATTCACCAATATCCAACCGTGAACCAAAAGCCAGGAGAGAACTCTCCCGAATATCTATCTTATTGTTACTCAAACTTAGAGTATTACCATCTTCATCAGCCATATAAAAAAAAAGATATGCACTTCTCCGCATTTGGTCATTCCACTGTGATCTGTATATACCATGATAACTAAACTCACATTACAAACTACAAATAATTTACCAATAACAATATACTAAACACATTGTATGCAGCAGAGAGAGCAAATACTAAACACCATATGAGGCTACTTACTCCTCATTTTGCACACCAATTCGAACTGCCCAATCCCCCCCATAGCCACTGCCCTCTCCTTTGGTTTTCAAGAAACTTGTTGCCAACGTCATGTCCTGGTCAACCAACACTTGATGTCCAAAATCACGACCGTTATGTTGTGTCCATCCGTATTTACTCAACTCATCAGAATCTTGGCACACATGGCGCATATAATATCTCCCGTCCTTCAAACCAATCCACATCAATCCAGCAACCAAAGACCGAGGAGTCCTGCCAGTCACCGTAACTAATTACCACCACTACGTTTATAATCCAATCAACACATCAGCAAACAAGCTCAGCTTGTAAAAATATACACTAAAACACACCAATCATCAACTTCTTTCGTTTTCACATAACTACCATCCGATTTTATGATGTAATTTCAAATATTATAACAATCAAATTCAAAAAAAAAAAAAAAAAAGAAAAAGAAAAAAAGAATTTTAAATAATCACAAAAGAAATACCTGGCGCGAACTCCAAAATAAACATGAGGACGATATGTTCCCCAGTACAAGCTTTCTTTATGGTCACCTTGAAACTGTTATATAACCAATTCATGTATTAGTCATAAAAAACAAATGTGTTAAACGGACACGTGTATGCAAATAGCGGAATGGAGCATACCATAGGGAGGTCCATGAGTTTTGGAGCAGGAAACGGTGTGACGACTCTAGGTCTCTGAGTTTCTTCAACGGGATTGACAAGGCGTTGAATCAGGAAGAAAATGATCAAGAATGATAAAATGCATAAACCTAATATGATTTCGAGTTTGACGTTGAAAATCCGAAGTGAGTTGCTTTGTCTACGGTTCTTCGGATTGATCCTCGGGTTACGAGGAGGCTCATCTTCATCGG
>CM034474.1:3180950-3190982 GCA_019925255.1 Litchi chinensis
CAGCATCTGTTCCTGATTCAGTGAAGGCTGAGTTACTGCAGCGAATCAGATCATTTCTTGGATCAGCGACCACTTGACAATGTTAGAAGTCAGGAACCAGCAGACTTGCTATATCAAGTTTCTTTGTGAAGTGATGTTCCCCACTTATCCAGCAATCTATTCGAAGTATAGTTCCGGTATATGCTCCCAATTGAAGATATCTGGTTTCGCGAGTGAAACCACTTTTGCTCTCCTAGTGCTTGTCTGGTTGCGTGGTAATAGACAAGTTTAAATTATATTGAGCCTGTATTTTTGTGCTATATGTAACCTCATGCTCTTTCAAATCAAAAGCTATCCCAGAAATGACTGTCCATGTAGTGATTTACAACTATTTTTCAGGATAAGTCGAGGATTGTTGCCAATAATGTTTCACGTGCATTTAGCCATAATGATGCACAAACATTATCATTGTCTATATGGTTTTTAAGTGCTGTTAATCCAATGTAATCAGACCATTCTTACTATTGATACTTCTTGATAATTTGAGGAATTCCTTCTTCATTTCTTATCAGTAAGATAAACTTGGAGCGTGTATTTAATTGCCGAAACCATTATAGTAAAATCCGATTTTTATGCATACCATTTTTATTGAATCAATTTTTACGAAAATAGAATCCTAACTCAAATGAAGAGCAATCCATTCTATTTTATTCTCTATTAGGTTCTAATTTTGATTCTAAAATCTTGTACTTTAAATTTATTACTGATGTATAATTTTTTACTTATATTAAAATTTGTCATTGAATTAGAAACTTTGATTTCATTAAAAAAAAAAAAGAAACTTTGAGCTTTTTTTTTTTTTAATAAAAGATGTTAGGATATATCGAAATCGATTAATGATAACGTGATCCGGATGATTATTCCTACAATTGGGAGATGATTGCTTCTATAAGAGGAGATTTATACTTATATATTATTTTTAATTGAATAATGGTGAGACTTGAATCTTTAGCCCTAATGAAGGTACACTAAGGAAGGTACTCAGTTACTCAATGATATATAAACTTTGAATTAAACTGATAAGAACATCCACATGATATTTAAATAAGGGATTTATCTAATTTACCTAATTACTAATCTTACCATTCAATTAGAGTGCTTAAATTGATATTAATAAACACCCTTATAATCAGTCTAAGGTCTCAAATTGAGGGATAAGATCAATTGTTTGATAAGATAATCAAACTCATAAATAAGATAAAATAATAATTAAAAAAAAATGAAACCTTGAGGGTTAGGGGTCGTTTGTTTCGTCTGAAAACTTACAGTTACTGAAACAGTTACTGAAATTTGAATCTGATAGTTCATTTTTTTTTTTTTTAGTCGACCTCTGATGTAATCTTGCTTGTTTTTTAAGTTAAAATTATCTGAATAAGTAATTTGACATTTATATTTTTACTATTAGTGTTAAGTACTTATTTAATATGATACAAATAATTACAATAGTAAGAATATTAAAACATTATATATATAATATTTTATTCATAATTAAAATAAGATTAATTATTATAGTAGAGTCAATTAAATTTATATATTTAAATAAAAATAAACAAAATAGTCTTGAATTGGAGAAATATAGTAATCCAAATATAGGAAAATTTGATGTTGAGATGTTTAGGGTTTTTATTTTTCAATGTGTTTATTAAAACATAAAAGAAATTTGTATAATATAAAATTAGGATAAACTTAGAAATATATTATTTTGGAAATGATAAATTGGAATGATATATTATAAAAAATCAGAGATTTGTACTAAGTGAAAAATAAAAAATTTTAACTTTTTTTTTCAATGGTTTGGGTTGTTTTAAGTGATTAGACCATTTAAAAAAAATTAGGGGTCATTTGTTTTTTTGTCTGAAGACTGAATAGTGCTGCTGAAGACTGAAGACTGAATAGTCTGAGAATCTGAAATCTAATGAACATATTTGTTAATAGTGACTGAAATCGAAACTGAAAACAATTATTTTTTTTTCCTTACCTCTGAATGTATAATAATCTTGTTTGTTTGTTAAAGTTAAAATTATCTAAATACCAATTTGACATGTTATATTTGTTTTTATTGTTGTTAAGTAACTTTAATTAATATGATACAAACAATTACATAAATATTTAAAATATAAAACATTTATATATATAATATTTTGATCATTATTAAATATGATTAATTATTATAGTAAAGTCAATTAAATTTATATATTCAAACAAAAATAAATAAAATGGTCTAATTTGAATTACTACTACAACAAAAATTGAATTTATAAAGTATATACACGATAACTAAAAAAAAAAAAAAAGACTTTGAGGTTCTATATACATCGATAACAGATTTGATAAAAACTTTTAGATAAAAAAATCAAAAGGAGAAATAAGAAGAGAAACTTTAAGGTTTTGTTATACATAAATAAATTTTCATCAATATACATAAACCAAAACATTAATAACACAGTGAAGTTTTAACAAATAAAAATATATAGGCTATCACAAGTAGTAATAAAAAAATCATAAAGATTTTATCGAAATTGATTGAAGAAATATAGTAATCTAGCTATGGAAAATTTGATGTTGAGATGTTTAGGGTTTTTATTTTTCAATATGTTTGTTAAAATATTAAAAGAAATTATCGTAGTAAACTAGGATAAACTTGGAAATATGTTATTTTGGAATGATAATTTGGAATAATATATTTATAAATCATTAAGTGATTTTGTATTAAATGAAAAATAAAAAAATATAATTTTTTAAGTGATTTTGTGTTTGTTTTAAGTGATTTGACACTTAAAAAACACAAACAAAAATCTCTTAATGACCTAATTAAGTATTATTAAGTGTTAAGTGATAAAATAAATAATCTCTAAATAAAAATATTTTAATCGACCTAATTAAACATCGTTAAGTGTTAAGTGCAAAAAAAAAAATAAACCCTTGGTCCCATCCCAAATGGTTACGTTATGCGAGCGCGGCGGTTAATTACAAACGTATTTACAGCAAAGTCGGGCTCCAGGACGTGTCATTACGAGACAATGTTACAAAAAAGTCGGCCACTCGTTTGTTTAGTTCCTGCAAATCCTGAAAAAAAAAATGGAGTTCTCTCAAGCGGATTTCGACCGGCTTTTGCTGTTCGAGCACAATCGAAAAACCGCCGAAGCTAACTACGCTAAGGACCCTCTCGATGCCGAGGTTCCTTCCCGTTTCTTCTTCTCTTTAATTAAATCATTTGTTTTTTTTTTTTTTTTTTTTTTTGCGTCACTCAACAACATTGCTTCCATTTGTTTTTTTTTTTGGTTATTGTATGGTCTCTATTTTATTTGAAAACTACATGTTTGTGTCCTAATTTGTAAGCCTTAAGTTGTTTTAATGAATTATTATAACTAAAATGTGCAGAATCTGACCAATTGGGGAGCAGCATTGCTTGAATTGTCTCAATGTCAAAGTGTTCCAGATTCAAAGAAGATGATAAATGGTGTTTTTTTTTCCCAGTTCTTTGCTTCTCTTGAATGATTTGAAGTAGATGAGGTAGCTAGTAATGTCTCCATTATTATTATTTTAATGAAATGAATTCTTATTCGATCCGTGTATAGATGCCAATGTGAAATTGGAGGAGGCTTTGGTGATAGATCCCGCTAAGCATGAGACGTTATGGTGCTTGGGAAATGCTCACACCTCTTATGCGTTTTTGACTCCGGACCCTGATGAAGCCAAAAAAAATTTTGATCATGCATCGGAGTTCTTTCAAAAAGCAGCAGAAGCGGTAAATCTTTTTAATAATCAAGCTGTGAAAATATATGTAAATATGTGATTTGTAGAGTTATAGAGTCTGCCAGAAGGTTAATTATGGAGGAATTTCTGTTGTAGGAACCGGATAATGAGCTCTATCTTAAGTCTGTAGAAATCAGCGCCAAGGTAACTTTTTTTTTTAATCATTATTTTTTGTTTTGAAAGTTTACGAGATAACATTTAGCCTGGAAATTGTGTATGTCAACTCCAATGCTGTAGAATTCACCTAGTGATTAATTGGCAAGTTATATATGAAGCTTGATGAACGTATGTTTTGTTGTTTAAGTCTCTTAAAATGACGTGTTAATTTTTCAAGGTGTTGGCGAATTTGGATAAATGCTGGACTTAGTAGTTTGTTGTACTGAAATGATCAAGTATGACGTCTTTCTAGGCCCCGGAATTGCACATGGAAATACATAAGTATGGAATGACTCAGCAGGCTTTGGGTGGAAGATCATCTGCTGGTTCAAATGCGCAGGTATGATTTCTAGGATATTTCCATATTTATGCTGCAACCTAAGTTGTCCTTTTTTATCATTTTTAAGGACAAATTGTGATTCATATATATGGTTACCCAAGTGAGACCCCTTGGTTTCTTTTAGGAATAATTTCTGATGATATGTTGGTGACTTGTAATCTTCGTGATTTTTGGACATTACATTGCAGCTATGATTTGCAAATTTTTTCCCTCTTTAAGTTTGTTTGAAATGTCGTTCATTTTTTTCTTTTTGCCTCCATCATTCCTTTTGCCAAGAGAGGCCTGAGGGTCTAGTTTTATTGGATGGCATCACCTCTCAACAAATGAATGCATATATGAATTGAGCATCAATCACCTGTCACAGATACATTATCTATATGCAATGGTGGTTTTGCTCATCAATAGGTAAATTATTGATGAAATTTAAAAATCGCTTTTTTGTAGACCCAATTCTTTTATTTTTATCAGTAGGAAAAAAAAAGGTTTCAAGGTAGCAGACATCCTCTAAAATTCCTTTCAAACTTCAACTCATAGCTGACAATAGGTTTAGAATATATCTAATTCTAATTTCTACATTTCTAAATGTTGATTACATAACTTGAAGAAAGTACAAATTTCTTCAATTGTGTTTTAGAAAAATGAGTTCTATGATGGGCAAGAGGGCATATATAGTTGTGAATTTATATTGTTTCCGTATCCTACAAACAACCATGTGAGAAGATGTCTGGGAGAGCTAATATAGGCTCTGATTATTTTAAGTAACTAAGTTAGTTTGAAATAACACTTCTTTTCTGTGTCCATAGTAGCATCCTTCTAAATTGCTTGTTTCATGTCAGAGTGCCAAGAAGAAGGGCAATGACCTCAAGTATGACATATTTGGATGGATAATCCTTGCAGTTGGAGTCTTTGTATGGGTTGGAATGGCAAAGTCCCACATGACTCCACCTTCTGCAATATAATCTTTATGTTTGTTCTGTCTTTGAGGTTAAGGTACTGGAGTCTCAATTTTCTGGGAGGTTCCAATTATTTGCAAAGGGTTTGCCAAGGGTGAGATACGGTTTGTTGACAACTGCATGTGGTATGCTACCACATGTTGATTTTGCCTCTACAATGTTTTTCATTATTCATTTGGTTAGAATGATTGTAGTTATATCATTTATTCAAATCTTATACTTTTTTTTATTATTTGAAATGGTATCTACTAATTTTAGGCTTTGTTATTGATCTGTTAGTATCTTCTAAATTATATGGAATTTTAAACCATCAAATGTTTTTCAATGTAGACTGCAGTTAGTAAGTTTTCCTCAATGATGCTCTAGATTTGAGTTTCCACGACCAAAGTTCATATGTCTCTGATCCATCTGTGCTTATGTATACATTTAATGGATGTCTTCACCTTCTTTGCATTATCTGAGGAAGTCTACTTCTAAATAATCAGGAACCAAGACTGTGATCTTTGATTCATATTTGTTATGCAGCTATAGCCTGGCTTTTAATCTCTTGATAGGGATGCATTGCAGTTTCCTTTAATGACTGAATTTTGTAGTTTTGTTGTTATGATGTAAATCTCCACCAGAAGCATCTATTTCTCATTTCTTGGAAAAGTTTGAACATAAGTACATAACGTTATTTCTTTTTGGAATGCAAGAACATAGGTTCTTGGACCCATACTGCTCCATAATGGTTTGGATTTTAGACCTATATTTGTGCATCACCATTACTTAACAAAAAACATTGCCTCATCATGGCCAATTTCTCACAAATAAAACTTTCTAATCCACATTTCAGCTCATATTTGTATTGCTAACCAACTTTTTTTTGCTGTACCGTTGTGCCTATGCTTCAGGCTCCTAGCATAATTAGCTTCCCTGCGCCCTTCTTCCTTTCTTTTAATGAGCCCCATGCTTTTTTCTGTTGGAACAATAAGATAGATTATAATAAAATAAAGATGGATATGAGTGAGGGCTGCTGATAATTAAAAGGAGTTATTATAAAGCAAAGTGGCCACCAAATTAAGAGAATATAAACCTCTCTTGTTGTGCATCTCATTTACTTTATATAATGTGAAATTATTTTTATGCTTGTAATGAAATTCATAACACATATTATCGTATATTTCTAATTACATGAGTCTGGGTATGGACATATGGGTCCCTGTGATTTGATTTGCAGATGTTACGTTTCACACATAATATGCTTTTTCATAAGTTGCTTTTTTCCACACATATCAAGGGCTTATGTGCTTTTACATAGTGGTGTTAATTATACTTTTTTGATTTATTTGGGAATGTGATGGTAGGCCCTGTAAATCCGAATATTGATATGCTGTGCTGGATTTGTTACCTTTTCCTGTTTCAAATTGTTCATGGTATCTGTTCTCTTAAGTAAATTTCCATGATGTTCCTCAACTCAAGCATCCTGAAACTTAAGGGAATTTTGTCATGAGAGTTTTTGCCTGATATTATGCTGCAAAATCATTAATGATGAATTTCTCCTGCATTTGTCTTCTATATGTCCTCGGTTTGATAAATCATTCATATGTAATAGAGAAAAGACCTGAATATGTTCTTTAAAAATGGTTGTGAATATTAGGTGTATATAAATTGAGTTTCAACTTGACTACTTGATGATAATATCGTACGCAGCTGAGCTTGATGATGCTTAATTCTCTTGGTTAAGAAATGTTGTTGACCACCTGAAAATCTTTTGTAGCTACTGACGTAGTTATTCTTCCTAGTTCTCCTAGGATTTACTAGAGCATATCTAGTGTCTCAGCATATATGTTACAAAAATGCAAAACTCTGTTGGGAATAAAGCATTCTGCTTTTAATAAAGCTTTTATGCTGTTCATGCCTTCTCTCAGGCTTCTGTTCTGGTGGTAATCAATACTTTAGGTAACATTACTTCTTTCCTCTTTTAGAATGACATGTGTTTTCCTCAAGAATTTAATGTTAGAACCTATCATCAGTAGCCAAAGATATGGTTTTGCTTGGTATATATTTTATTTGATTCCTTGGGGTCCATATCTTCTCTTCAATTCCACAACCTGTCTAGGTTCACTGTTTTGAACTTTTATACCATTGTCCCTCAGACCCTCAAATGTTTTCAGTTTGCTGACCATTATCCAGTTGTTAACGTTGTTAAGTATAGTTCCTGCTATCAAGTTCTGTTTGAACTAGAAACAGTTTTGATATTTTCTTAGAGAGAGCACACAAATCCCTCTTGAAATTTTTTTTGTCTTTGGGCTATGACAAGTTGCAGAGGAATACATGGATGTGTTTTTGACAATGGCAGGACCATATTTGAAAGCATTCTCTGATAACATACACATTAGCATGTTGCATTTCATAATAATTAAGCCTCTCTCCATCAGCGTAAGGATAGTTCTGGCGCATCAGGTCCACCACCTTCTTCTATTAGCATGAAGTGGTGGATAAGCTGGCAGATTCGCGCTGGACACCTTCCATTAGTGGAAAGAAATCTCACCAGGACAAAGAATAAATTATAGGATTACAGTTTTTTACATGTAGGGGACTAAATGTGTGGATGCTAGGAAGTACTATGATAATGTTTAAGTGACAAAAGCTAACAAAGCATTCCACTTTGTTTAGCTCTTGTGGTTTTCTTCCAACGGATGTGCCTAGAAGCGTCTACCCAAGAAATATTTTTTTCTGCTGTAAAGAGTACCCGCTTTTGTCAATTTGGTTCAAATTCCTGGTCTCCCATTGGCTCTCTCGTCACACGACGCCCGGTTAATTGCTTCTGCCTTATAAGTTGGTTGGACGGGACCATTTTTGTGGTCCTTGCCACCAATTGTTAGTATTCTGCTCCAGTTATATAGGACTAAGTGGTGTGTGTTTTATAATTCCATTTGGACATGCTTTCCGCAAAGTAGAGTACCTGTAATCCTATAATATTACTAAGTGTGTAACTTTAGTGAGATTCTACGGGTGGAGAGGTGTACACGCGTTCATTTTTGTTTGCGTAGTTTTCGTTACTGTTACATATATGAATCTTCAATATGATAAGCTAATTAAGTTGTTTGATATAATGCTTCAGTTGGTGTTAACATTTTTATTGTTTATCGAAGATTTTTTGCGAATAAAGGGAGAATGTGGGTTGTTTGCAGATTTTAAGAGTGCTGATTTGTGATTTAGTGGAGTATGTGGAGGGGTCTGTCTACAAGTGAATGAGTGATGGATTCCTATACACAATTCCTATTTTTAATATGTATTTAGTATTAGAAATCTCAGTAGTTGTCCTTGCAGACATGAGATGATAACTAATAAATTGTAGTTGTTGGTTGGAAATTTGCTAGAAACCTTCTTTGTAAACTATGGTGTTTGGTAGATTTTAGAGATTTTTTAATGATTTGTAAAATCATTAAAATGTCATCATAATGTTATCTTTGTATGAAAGACCAAACAATATCTGTCGAACAATATATATTTCTTTTTCATATTGCTATAGAATGGAAATTAAATTGTCGGGGCATGTAATTATCAGAAGATGATAGCACATAAAGAAACTAAACCCTTTTTTTTTTTTTTTACTAAAAAAAAAAAAAAAAAAAGCTAACATTGAAAATTAAGTTCCATTTTTGTAATACCACTTATTTGCGGGACTTCTTCACAAACTAAAAGTAATTTAATGGTCTGTTTTAGCCAAAATTTACACCTTTTTCTACAATTTGTTGTGATTTTCACTAATTAACACTAAAATTATAATATTGCTAGAAACTTGAAACGTGGGTTGAAAATATCTAGTGCATTTTAGTCTATAAATCCCCTTTTGATGACTGATTTTGATATTGATGGAGAAATATGACAAACGTTAGTACAAAGTTGATTTAAAAAAAAAAAAGGAGATCTGGACCTACCTTCTCCGAGATGACTATGATTTTCACTGAAGTAATGAGAAAATTTAACTTGAAAACATTTGAGTCCCAACATCCTATATTTGGAATTTTCGAAGAAAGAAGAAAAAAACGAGAAACCTCCACATTTACTGCATCAGTGGGTTGGAGTCAGGTGACTGATCTTCATAGGTCTGCTTGTCTCTTTCCCAGTTAATATCACAAAGATATGAGGAGATACACGAAAATGAATTGCCTTTGACAGAGCATCGACGTGCCACCTCCACAGTGAAAGCGATACATGGTAATTATTATGATGAGTGCAAGGTGTGAGTGTGAGTAACTTTAAGGTACCATATTCCCTCTCTATTATTAGAAAAATGCTTCAAAATTGTAGGTACTGCTTTGTTGTCATGCGTTAATTTGTCCATCCAATAAAATTTATTAAAAAAAAGTTACTTTGAAAAAAATTATTAAATTTAGGATTTAGCTATTATATTAATCTATATTATCATTAGATAATTAGAAATTCCTTGTGAACTCTTGAATTAAATTAGAATTTAAGCAGCTGCTTTTAATTTAATTTTTTAAATATATATATTTAATACTATGAATTATATAGTTTCAATTTTAAAATAACATTTGTAGTATAGCAATTTGCACGTGCAATATTATTAGACTCGTTGATGGTTTTCTATAATCAAATCGAATATATAAAATAGTATATATTATCAGTCTAGTTATATATTCATGTATAAATAACATGATATTCTATAGTCGTCAAACTTTCTCCTATTATTGGCTAAGGAAACAGGATTTCCAATAATGATAGTAGTAGTCAGCCCATTATTTTAGATTTTGTAAACACATGGCAGATTCGGGATAC
>CM034474.1:3191482-3214825 GCA_019925255.1 Litchi chinensis
CATTCACAGTTGTTCTTAATTTTTTCAATTGTTGTGTTTCTGGTTTTTTAAATTGTTATATTTTAGGAAATAGATGATGGTTTTAACGGTATGATGTGAATTTGTTTTAAAGATATTATGATTCTATACAAGCTTTGATTTGTTAATTTTTTCTATTCTCTTTGTATTGAATTATTATTTTTTAATTATTCCTGATTTTAGTTATGTAATCTAATATATATATATATATATATATATATTTTTCTTGTTATCGAGTTGCCAACCATTTTGCCTAATAGCACTATCAGTAATATCAAGAAGTTTCTTGGCAACCAGGTGAGACTTGGCTTAAGTTTTTGTCCAATTTTAAATCAAATCTACACAGTTGACGAGGAAAATGTAAATAAACTATCAGTTGGTCGGACTTCGACCAAAGTATATTATTTTTCTATCAACTTCCATCAATTGATTTCTTTATAATTCATTTGCCTTAGAAACGGCGACTTACCATTTATAACAATATGCTTGACTTGAGTAACATTTATTTTATATGGTAAGTTTAACATAGTAATTCGGTTTTGATCTTAATTACAAAACGATAATTTGGTTCATATGAAAGTATTAGTGATTTTTTATGATGTAGAACATATAACTTCATAGGTTTCTTCCAAGCGTGTGGGACGAAATTTCATAGAGTTTAAAAGCTTTTGATTAATATTTGAGAGCATAAAAGCTTCACGTTATCGATCAATCCTAGTTATATAATTTCAAATAATAAACTACATAAGAAATAAGTAGCTTACTTACAAAGCAACATAAGCCTCAGTTGAGTCCATCGCTTTCTTGTATATTTTTGATGGTCCACCACAAAACCGACCAGAAGGTGATAAAATTTGTTCACTTCGCACGGTTGACGCGGACACGCGGGCCATCTCTCTTTATCTCTAAACTCATTATCACTTCGGACTTCGAGCCCCTCCACATCAGGGGATGACAACAATACCTACTCCAAATTGATAGGACATCAATTCATTTGGAACAAATATAAAGATCTATTTAGAATATCAGTTAAGTTTTGAGAGGACTCAATCCAATCTATCATCACATAGATACCAATATTATTATGTTATTTTATTATTTTGATTTGTAATAAAACTTTTTCCTATACTAATTGTTTTAATATTTATATTTAAAGAATTTATATTGTTTATGAATTTTATATTGATAATTATTTAGATATGATATTATATTAAAATTAAAATTAAATTATTATAAATTTAAATTATTATTTTTATATTAATTATATATTAATTAAAAATTAAATCAAGTTAAATGAGTTAAATTTAGATTTAGGATAGAAAATAACAATCCCTTTAAATCATGGTCAGGTCTGGGATACCTACTAAAAAAAGAACGGATGAGGTTTAGAATGGATCAATACGACGCAAGCCATCCGTTACCATCCGTATCCACGTCACCGCCAAATTTTACAATCCATCACACAAGTCAACGTTTTGCGCACTAAAATTTTGTTAAAATTTAAATTTATAAAAATATCTACGGAAATCTTATACTATATCATTCCCATATTTTGATTCCTCCCCCCACCAACGCATCCTCTCTCTCAGGTTGTCTTCAAGACATATTGGTTTTGTCTTTTATGAGATGAATGAATGCAAAATCTGTGACTACGGTGGACCCTCAAGTTGCTGCGTACTCGTTTTCTCGACATTTTCCCTCGATTTCTTGGAGACTTTCCTTCTCCTTTGGTATCATATGGTATTTTTAATTTTCCTGGATATCTCATAACACCCCAACAATCACTCTTCAACAAAAATCCTAGCTTCAATGTCTAGTTTTCTTCCCTTTTTGCTTCTCATATTTTTTTGCTTTGCAAAATCTTGTCTTTGTGAGCCAAGGGCTACACAGGCAGCTTTAATATGCAGCAACAATACTTCTTCTCAAGCACAACGCCGAACCTTTATAGCAAATTTCCTGGCAACCATGGACGCAGTGAGTCCTTTGATTGTCAGACAAAGATACACTGCAGTTGTTAATGGAACTGGCAACAACACAGTCTACACCTTCGGTGAGTGCATGAAAGACCTCTCTCTAAACGACTGTAACCTTTGCTTCGCTCAGTGCAAGACACAGATCCTCAGATGCCTCCCTTTTCAGCTAGCTACACGTGGTGGCAGGCTTTTCTTTGATGGATGCTATTTAAGGTACGATGACTATAACTTCTTTAACGAGACTTTAACTTCGAAAGACCAAACCGTTTGTGGGAAAACGGAGTTTGGCGGGAACAAGACAGTTTTTGGAGGTAATGCTATTGCGTTGGTGAGGAACCTGAGCAAGGAAGCTGTTAAAAATGATGGATTCTTTGTGGGGTCTGTGAGTAGAGGGAATGTCTCGGTTTTCGGGTTGGCTCAGTGTTGGGAGCCTGTTAATGGGACTGCTTGTGAGAAATGTTTGTCTAGTGCAGCGTCTAATATTAGTTCATGTACTCCAATGGAAGAAGGGAGGGTCTTGAATGCTGGTTGCTATTTGAGGTATTCTACACACAGGTTTTACAACAATTCACAGCCTGATCCAGTACCTAATGATGGAGGAGGTCAGTTTGGTTTCGATTCATTTTAGTCTGTTGTTTTCAGCTTCTTTCTTCTGTTCTATGTAGCAAGATATTTGGAGATCAAGACTGTGTGTGGCTCTGTATATGATTTGATAGCTTTTCTAAAGTCAACAATTAGATTAGTAATTACTTCGTTCTCTAATACATAAGAGAGATGGTTTTCTTATAAATTTAGCTGTTTGATTTGCTGGAAGTATACAAATATAGGAACAGATTATCGTTTACTTTAAGAACTTTGCGTGTCTAAATATTGTAAACCTTAAATTCCAACACTGGATATTTTGTTGATATGATATGTTTATGATTATAAGGAGGCAACAAGCTAGCTATCATCCTAGGAACAACTTCTGCCGTGGCTTTTCTGCTGATTGTTGGAGGGACTGTTTTCTTTGTGAAGACGAGACTTGCGCGGAAGAGAAGAGGTATCTATCATTGTTGCTACAATAGTTAGAAGTTTAATTTCAGTATCTATTCTCATTTCAATTGTACATTGTCAAAGAGCGGAAGCAATTAGGAAGTTTACTGGCCACTGTGAACAAATCAAAACTCAATTTCTCTTATGAAACTCTTGAAAAATCCACAAATTACTTCCACAATTCCACCAAGCTTGGACAAGGAGGATCTGGTTCCGTTTACAAGGTATCGTCTAATTTCCTTCTTTAGTGAATTGAATCATCTTTCTGTCCTGGAGTTTACCGAATAAGCTTCTTTTGTTTATCAGGGAATTTTGCCTGATGGGAGGGCTGTTGCTATAAAGAGGTTGTTCTTTAATACAAGACAATGGGTAGATCATTTCTTTAATGAAGTTAATTTGATCAGCGGCATTGATCACCAAAATCTAGTAAAGCTGTTGGGATGCAGCATTACAGGCCCTGAAAGCCTTCTTGTTTATGAATTCGTGCCAAATCAAAGCCTACATGATTACCTTTTTGGTTGGTTTCTAATGTACAAATCCTTATATTGAGAATCGTTATGATGTTTTAATTAATATCTTCTAAATATGAATGTTGTTTTGATTCAGTGAGAAAGGACGTTGTGCCACTACAGTGGGAGATGAGATACAAGATCATTTTAGGTACAGCTGAGGGTTTGGCATATCTTCACGAGGAATCAAATTTAAGAATTATACACCGAGACATAAAACTTAGTAATATTCTGCTTGAACAAGACTTTACAGCAAAGATTGCGGACTTTGGACTTGCAAGATTGCTTCCAGAAGATCAGACTCACATAAGCACTGCCATTGCTGGCACATTGTAAGTTCAGACCCTCCTTCGGTTCTCTTCATAGGTTTATTGATCAATATTACTTCCATTTTCTGTAACATCTGCATGGTTCATCCTCATTAGTGTATCTTGAATCTTGGTTACATATCATCAAATATAACCAGAGGACAAACATTTGCGTTTTTCTTGCTGTGCTCATACTTGGTTTGGGCAGTTTCACATGTATTGGTTCCTTGAAGTCATCTTGTCCATGTGAAAGCAAATCTTCCATCTTCTTGTTAGTTACAAATTGTAAATAAGCAGCTTAAATCTTTAAACTTTCAGATTTTATTTTGAGTAAAACATGTTCTACTCATAATAGAGAAAATTAAATGTTAGCTTGTATTGTAGTTTCAGGCTTCCCATAGAGTTAACAGATTAGCATTCATTCCCAACATATCTGCAGTTATTTATATTTACATATGTTGATTCAATTTTGCATCTCTAGAGGTTATATGGCTCCAGAGTATGTAGTTCGTGGCAAGCTGACCGAAAAGGCAGACGTTTACAGTTTTGGGGTGGTTGTTTTTGAAGTTGTCTGTGGAAAGAAGAACAATTCATTCACTGGAAGTTCATCTTCTATTCTACAAATGGTGATTCTTTTCTCTGAGTCTTGGCTCATCAAGTAGTTTATATACTGGTTATTAAAGTATTTTCTATTTTCAATATAATTGACCAAAGATCTTTCTTTTCCCATTCTTTTTCACTTTTAAATAAGGTTTGGGATCTTTATGGAAAGAGAAGACTACATGAAGCTGTTGATCAAAAGCTACAGGGCAATTTTCAGGAAGAGGAAGCATTTCAATTACTTAGAATAGGCCTACTTTGTGTGCAGGCCTCTGCAGAACTCCGACCATCTATGTCAATGGTTGTAAAAATGCTCAAAGACAATCATGAAATTTCTGAGCCAACACAGCCCCCGTTTCTCAATCCTGGTAGTAGAGAAAGTAGCATACAGACTATGCATGCAACAAACAATTCTAAGCCTGAGACTTACAGCCAGTCATCAGGTAATAGCGTGAATAGCACGACACAAAGTTGGATTGAGCCTAGATAAGCCATTTGTTCTAAAGCATTCTGTATATTGCTGCCTCATTATAGACTCATTTCGAGCAGTGAGAATGACTTTTTAACATTTCTAGACTTGTCCCCTGAACTGCCCTGATATCCATTTCTTCATTCACTTCATTCTTCAGTTGGACAGGTTTATAAGCTCAGCAGGTTCTATATAGATGCTGCAAGCTATTTTGTTACAATCCATCACCCCATTTAATATCTTGTTTGTATGTTCTATATTTATACACAATAAATATTCCAGAGCTGAGGATTTCTTGTAAACTACATGTAGAGTTCAATATTTTTTGCAATAGAAGTGGCCTATACTTGAACAAAATGATATACTTCATCTAAGAGCTTTGTTCTTGGAATTGTCTATATGTGCACGAATAGTTGACAGATCCTCCTATAAAATTTCAACGCCAGGCAAACGATAACCATACAACTTGTACAAGGAATTATGTTTATGCTGAAAAGAGCCAAGGAAATCAGTTATTTTATCAGCTTTTGTTTACAAAATATTCTTTTATTTGGATTTAAGTCAGAAATAAGACAAAAGCAAGCATTTCAAAGTCATCTTTAACTAATGTTTCCTTGATCAGGATCATATAAAATAATAATTATACATCTCTTCCATTGATCATGAATCATCAACACAGCTCACTTTCCGGATCATAAGTCACAGGCTCATCTTCTGTTTTCAAAACCCCGCGGTTATTGTTGACAACCTACAACTTGTTGTCGACCAGCTAATAGACCGTTAAAACCTGAGACGTGAGCACCAAGTTAAAGAGTTTTTTTTTTTTTAGAGAAATGTTGTTAGCTACAATTACAAACCAAACCATTTTGGCTCATGTGCTGCAAAGTCAATGGTGTCAACCACTGTACATGGTTCTTTTCTAGATGAGTTGGGATTCAAGATTTTATTCAATGGTTGTTTAAGTATCTGGAGCAATTAAATATGTAGAATTCTACAAGTCACAAGTGGGTATATAATTATATGCAATAATGATGGTATATGTATGCATATATTATTATATAATGTGGTCTTAATCCTGATATAGAGTACCAAAGAAATTCCACTTGGTTGTTGGGTCATCCACTAGAAGTCAAACATAGAACCATAATTCAAGGTCAGTTTACATATTATTACGGATGACCTAAAATTTGATGCTTGCTTGCTTAATCGAGAAAGATTTCACAGGTGATGTGATTATCTCAATTTGCATTTATGGGTCAATTACTTTAATTATGGTCACTAAATGCATACAGAATTGTAACCCACTAGATAAGAAAATACATACCAGAATTCTCTTCTTTTCAACTTGATATATATATATATATATATATATTTCCAAACGCTTTTCCACTTTCATTTTGTTTCAACTTTCAAATCATTAAGATTTGAATCTGATTTAAATTAAAATAATGATAAAAAAGTATAATTATTAAAATTTGATTTTTTAAATTATTAAAAAATTAAAAGATAGAGAGACATAACTCAAAATCCACAATCCCAATTTTAAAACATAGATATGAATAGCTTACAAATGTGTCCACCTTATCTTTATTGAAAAAATTAATTAATTGATAAAATTGGTATCTAAATAGGACTAAAATTCCACAAAACAAATTCTAAACTTTAAATTTTTGAATCTTTGAAATTAAGGGTATTCAATATGATACGATAAGATTCAATTTTTATTTTCTTCATTATAAAATATATGTGAAAAAAACTTATTAAATAATCATATGGATATTGCGGATAGCACCACTCCATAATAGTAATTCCAATTGAACTCACATCCCATGACGTGCGCGCCAACCGCGTTGCAGGAAAGGGGTTGGGAATGAAATCCAGTTTTGGGAATAAAATGCCTTGAATAATGTAATCTTTACAATTTTTTTTTTTTTAAAATTTAATCAAAATTAATTATGATCGTCATATTAATTTTTGAATGATATATTGATTATGTGATAATTATATATAAATTTATTATATTATTTAAATAATAAATTTAAATAAATTTTTTAATGATACAACATTATTCAAATACCAAATCAGTGAAATTAGAATTCAAAAGATCTTAAATATGACTAATAATAATATTTTCTAATATTGTATTTTCTCTCGTATCCGATAAATATCGACTTGTACTAAGAAAACCCATTAAATAACTACACATAGTTTGTGCTTTTATGGCATAGCTTTGACTCCACAATGCAAAGCTAACGGAACTCACATTTGAAGATTCAATGCCGCGTTTTTCATTTTCCTTTTTCTTTCTTTTCATGATCCGTAGAAGTACGAAATGCGCTTGGTTTCAAAATAAAATATGTAAAAAAAAATCCTCACGTTGACTTGCGTTCCATCTTCACACTAACGTAAACATGTCTGTCTTCTTATATTTTTTGAAAGGAACATATCATCTTCTAACATTCTCTCTTTTTCACATTCATCATCTCCAACAACGAAAACCCATAAAGCAAAAGCCTCTATCCATCTCTCTCACAACAATCTTCAGTTTCCAGCTACTCCATGCACAAACAAGGTACCAACAAACTTCATATCTCTCTCTCTCTCTATATATATACATATATAGCCTTCTTGAATCTCTGTAGTTCATGTTTGATTCGAGTGCAGTGATTTTTTTTTCTCAAATATTTGTCTACCATGCTAATGTGAATTTGCTTGATTTCTTGTTTCGATGTGTTTCATTTTGCAATGACATGAATCTTGAAAACCAAAGAAAAAAAACCAAAAACAAATTTAAAAAATATATATATATAGAAGAAGATTTTTGAAGGAGTAGTTCACAATCTCAATTGCAAAACATGTTCTTTGTTTCTATCCTTAATAACTCAACATGTTGCTGTAACAGAAAAAACAAACTATAACTAGTTACTGGACCACTTAGCTGTCTTGCAATGATTGGTCATCACAAAACCTCCTTCTCACAGCATGTCTTAACTTGAATTTTGTAGCGGGACCTGGGATGATCATCGTCTCGCTAGCTCGTGACGGTGGACCAACCTTTTTCATTTTTATAATAATTAATAAAGTCGGTTGTGTTGTCTCGAGGCATTTCATAGATACCCACATCAAAATTTGCAATCTTTGATGAAGAATTCATCAGTCTTTGAGGTGGACGAATTGACATAAGTGTTACTGCCATGTCCCTTTTATAGGGTCCCCTGATCATAAATAGGCGGTGCTATCTTTTTTTAATGCTAGGTACAGCAAATTAAATTTTACATTCTTCTTTTTTTGAGGACTGAAATGGGCTTAATAGATAGTCGAAATCAAGCTGATAGGATCGTAATAGCATAATACAGATAAGAAATCCTTATATAATTGGGAGCTATCTACATTAGAGTGAGAGATAACTCAATACATATGGAGTAGATTCGACCTTTATTGAATAAGATGGCGGCATTAGGTGTCCACCTTGACTTCAAACCAAGGCTTATGCACCATCCCTGCGTTATAAGGCCGGTGACTAAATTTTACCTTTTTGTTATTAGAAAGATGATGTTTTGATCTGATCTTGGTTTGTGTCTGAATCACAACCAGCTGATGTTTGACCCTTGAGAGCACAAGAACATGACAGTGGAGATTATTTTCAAGTGTGGAACAAACAACTGAAAAAGGTGATAATCAAAGGCCTGCCTTTTTTGACTAACGGGGTGGTGCAGGAAATGAACACAGCCCATCTCGTTCAAACTTAAAAGCCTCTGCCGAGATTTCAGTGCCAGTTACTGGTTGAATTTTGCTTGTTGAGGTGGCAGCTAATGATAATGGAGTTGACTGGTTTTGGGTTCTGTTCTAATAAATAGTTTTATCAGCTTGATCTGTTGAACAAATTTGGTTTTGGATTGGCTCTGTTTTATAGCTGTGATTTTTACTGTTTTGTTTACTGTGCTTGGAACAGACTCATAATCAAGATCTGAGGGAGTTTTTAGAAGTTCAAAGTCAAAAAAAAAAAAAATGAAGAAAGCAATTCAATTGGTTCCTGGTTTTGTGTTGATCTTTTTAATGGAGTGTTTATTGTTACTGGTAAGAGTAGGTGGTGATCCAAGAGCTCACGCTGTGGAAACTAAGTGTGGGAACCAACTGGAGCACAACTCGACCATTTTTGTTCCAAATTTTGTTGCTACAATGGAAAACATAAGTGAACAAATGAGAAGAACAGGTTATGGGGTGGCAGTTACAGGTTCAGGACCAGATAATAACTATGGCCTTGCACAATGTTATGGGGACCTTTCTTCATTGGATTGTGTGTTGTGCTATGCTGAGGCACGTACAATTCTACCCCAATGCTTCCCCTACAATGGAGGTCGAATTTTCCTGGATGGATGCTTCATGAGATCAGAGAATTACAGCTTCTTTGAGGAGTATAAAGGCCCTGAAGACAAGGCAGTTTGTGGTAATGCAACAAGAAAGGATTCAATGTTTCAGGAATCGGCTAGGCAGGCAGTGACGCGTGTTGTTGCCTCTGCAATGAACAATAGAGGCTATGCACGAAGTCAGGTGAAAGTTTCGAGGACAGCAAATGAGTCAGTTTATGTGTTGGCTGATTGCTGGAGGAGCTTGAATGCAAGTTCCTGTGGAGCATGCTTGGAGAATGCATCTGCATCAATATTGAAGTGCTTGCCTTGGTCAGAGGGACGGGCACTTAATACTGGATGTTTCATGAGGTATTCAGATACAGACTTCCTGAACAAGGAACTGGTGAATTCTAGGTCAAGAGGTAAAAGAATGGTTTCGTTTATGTTACATTGTGGTTTTGATTAGAATATTGTAGTTTTAAACCTGATCAAGGATTTTGTGTCGATGAATTTTGCAGAGACCATAATAGTGATAGTAGTTTCAGTAGTCAGTTCTGTGGTAGTTATGGCTATTGGAATAGTGATTGGAGCTCGTATCTGGAAGCACAGATATATACAGAAGAAAAGAAAAGGTAAACGAGCTTGTTTTATGTGCAATTTTTAGTCTCAGAAATCGATTATCTAACATACAAAAGAATTATTATATGTTGGTTCTGTCATGTTATCTGAATATGTTGGTCCGGTTGAGTTCTCATGAGAGTGTGGTATTTTAAGACATGATTTGTTACCTTTGAAATTGAAAGTTTATCTTATCTTCTCTATTGCTCTACTATTCTGGTCTTCTAGGTTCAAATGATGCAGAAAAATTGGTGAAAATTCTTAATGATAGTAACTTGAACTTCAAGTACTCTACACTTGAGAAGGCTACTGGATCATTTGACAACGAGAACAAGCTTGGCCAGGGTGGATTTGGAACAGTTTATAAGGTTTTTTCATTTTCTTATTTTGGTTTTTCTACTTTTAGGTGGTTATTTAGTTGCAAACGATCAAAACCATTCCATTTTTAGTTTTGAGAGCCATTTGTATACTTCACTGCAGGGAGTTCTGCCTGATGGAAGAGAAATTGCAGTCAAGAGGCTTTTCTTTAACAACAGACATAGAGCAGCTGATTTCTACAATGAAGTTAACATTATCAGCAGTGTGGAACACAAAAATCTAGTCAGATTGCTCGGATGCAGTTGTTCAGGACCTGAAAGCCTTCTTGTCTATGAATTTCTGCCCAACAAGAGCCTTGATCGCTTCATCTTTGGTATGTACCAATACCGTGGTGTTGGGTGTGACTTTAGAGATTGAAAATCCGACTTCTTCCAACAGGCATCACTTGGAACTACAGCTTCTAGATTAAGTTATAGATTGCTGCAGATTACTTATACAAATTTTAATTTTTAATACTATGACAGATTCAACCAAAGCCAAAGCACTAAACTGGGAGAAGAGATGCGAAATTATAATTGGGACTGTAGAAGGTTTAGTCTACCTTCACGAGAATTCAAATACCAGAATCATCCACAGGGACATAAAAGCAAGTAATATCTTGTTGGATTCAAGATTACGTGCTAAAATTGCGGATTTTGGGTTGGCCAGGTCTTTCCAAGAAGACAAGAGTCACATTAGCACAGCCATAGCAGGAACTTTGTAAGGATATAATATCACCTAACAAAGCAAAATTGATTGCAACATGCAGATTCTTTAATGTCAAAACAAGACATGATTTTCTTTAATACTTTTGCAGAGGATACATGGCTCCAGAGTACTTAGCCCATGGCCAGTTGACAGAAAAGGCAGATGTCTACAGCTTTGGTGTGCTCTTGTTGGAGATTGTTGCAGGAAGGCAAAACAATAGAAGCAAAACCTCAGAGTACTCTGACAGTCTAGTTACAATTGTAAGTTAAAATACTTCATCTATACAAAAAGCTATTTTAGAATATCAATAAGTGGACAAGCCATTTGATGTTCTTTCTCCTTTTTGATGTTAAAACAGGCATGGAAGCATTTTCAAGCAGGGACAGTGGAAGAGCTTTATGACAAAAATTTCTTGTTGCATAACTACAATGACATCAATGTTAAGGATGAAGTGTTCAGAGTGCTGCATATAGGACTTCTGTGCACTCAGGAGATTCCGTCATTGCGACCAACAATGTCTAGGGTGCTAAAGATGCTAATAAACAAGGAGGAACAACTACCTGCGCCCACTAATCCCCCTTTCATAGATGAAAAAACCATGCAATTCAATGACACAAGCGAGGACCCATGTTATCCTCTTAATTCTGGTGCCTGTGCATCGGTTGCCAACCTCACTCTCAGTTCCTTCCACCCTAGATGATCTAGAAAAAGAAGACAAGTGAGCGGGAGATGTTGATTACAAGTGGGAAACCACCAGATATCTCAGACATTAAGCATGAATACGGGTGCCCTTGTGCTGGTTTTCTGTGAGCATATGCTGATTTAAAGCTTGTTAGAAATTGTCAATAAAGTTAGGACTCAGGATCGGCAACGGGATATTTGTAAATAATGTGTTAAGAGAGTATAATTGCCAACTTTTTTCAACTTTATCATAGAAACAGATGGAATACAAGTAATAACCTTGTACATTTTGTATTGTACTGATAACATCAAATTGTGTTTTATATATCTTCGATCATCCAACACTTTGTTATTTTGGACATCAGTTGGTGGTGCTTACAGATTCCTAGTTCATGGAGAACATCAGGCATGACATATATCTATCGCGAAGCTACTAAGTTCCCCATAAGACCTCCACTAATCTCGTAATGTTTGGCTGTAGAAAATCCGACTTCCAGAGCAAGTTTCTCGAGCTCCTTTCCTGTGGCAGGAACACTCCTATCAGCAATCAGATAGATAAATGCCATGGCAATAACAAGTAAACTTACAGTAAAGTACTTTTAAGACAATGCACCATACATCCATACATCTGTTGCACCCAAGAATCTCTCCTACAAAGGAAATTTATTCACATGGAAACCTAGCTACTGTAGTTATTTAAGAGACACAAGGATATCTATTGTTAATAGCAAAAGTGAGTTTATCTGGGACATTAAAAAGTCCGATTATTTCACAACCAATCAAACAAAGAATGCATGTTTAAGCAGAAGTTATTAATGGACAACAGACCAGTTAAGAATTCCTTGATTGAGCTGTTCAAGTATTCATAATCCTCAGCGAGGCCATATCCACTTGCCACTGGGACAACAATATAGTTGATCATCCACTCCTAGAGAAGAGGAAACAGAATAAGATTAAATTGACATGTTTGCAACTGACACAAATTAGTACTGAACCATACATCTGATGCCACATGAACAAATAAGGGCCAGACTATAAACTGCCGTTACAAATTAAAGAGTGAGAGCAGACCAACATTTAAGGGCCTTAATTCAAGGCCTTTTTAACAAATACCTGAATTGTGGCAGTAATTGGTTGATTACTTTTATTGAAATCAAGGATCGATATCCTAGAGCCTGAAAATAACCAAAAATAAAGTTGTATATTAATCACAATGCAATTTTTTTTCTTCTTTTATTGGTTTCTGTACACAAAGAGAGAGAGAAAGAGGACCTGGTTTTACTACTCGAAACATCTCCTGCAAGGCTTTACGTTTATCTATCACATTTCGTAGCCCATAACCAACGGTAATAGCATCAAAGAAACAATCAGAAAATGGCAAGTCAAGCGCATCACCTTCAACCCACCTAGATATAACAAAAATATTAGAACTAAAATTTAATACTTCCAGATGCAACCATGAAGGACATTTCTCTAAAGACTATGGTTTGGTATCCTTCAATGACAAAATCTACATATATATATAAATTAAAATAAAAAATAAAATCTTATTTTTGACTATTATATTACGGTTAACGAACGCTTTGACACCAAGATTTACCAGTGCTCACTCTATATTCTTGTAGCAGGCCTTTGAGAGCAAGTCCTGCCGAGACGAAGCCATTGACAATTGGTCCTTTGAGAAATCAAGACCTGCCACCTGCAAATAGTGACCAAGAAAGGAAGTATCAGACCAACCATCTTCAAGTATGCGAATTTCCAATACCAAAAGAGTGACTCAGAAAATGTTTCCAAGGATGCCAAATGACACAACATTACAAATACTGCTCATGGCTCATGCCAAACCTTAGTTTGGATAAAGAGGAGCTTTAAACACATTACAAATCTAGGAACAATTCTTTTCAATGCTATCGTAACACTCAAGCATCACATAAAGCTTTCTAACATCAAGGTTTGACACAACCACTTCTAAATGTAAAGATCATATACCAAACTAGAATATGCTAAATAGTCCAAACTCTCATCATGAACAAATATATTAAAAATTAAAACACCCCATTAAAAGAGAAAAATAAAATAGAACAGACCTTGCCAGCAGGCCAAACCTTCTCAGACAAGAGGAATGCCAAATCCCCACTTCCACAACACAAGTCCAACACATTATCTCCACTTTTTGCTCTGTTTTCAAAAACATAATATTCACTATAAATTCAATACATATAACAACATATATATAGATATTATAACAAAAAACTAAAGAAAAATAGTGATGAGAGAAAAAAAAAAAAAAAAAGTGTACCCACTCCAGGATACAGCCATTCGCTTCCATATTCGATGCTGCCCCAAGCTCAACACATCATTCAACTACAATACCCCACATCCAATCCAATTTAAAAGACATAACATTGCAAGCAAAGAAAAATAAGAAAGTTCTAAAAAGAACAGATAGAAGGAGTGGCTCACGTTGTCGTAGACAGGAGCAATGCGGTTAAAGAGAGCCTGCCGCTCGTTGGCACATCGAACCGACCGGTTCCTGGACCGGGAAGTCGACGAGAATGGAAGACATAATTGAAGAGAAGCCATTTTCAGTTCTCTCTCAGTTTGTCACCGCCAGTTAACCGCTTATATTCATTGTTGTTGGTTTATATGGACCCGCCCATTAGTGTGGACCAACGTACGCTGTTGGCCCATTGTTGTTTGGGCTTGGCTCCAATAATTGAAGCCAAGGCCCAAAATAAATTAAAATTAAAAATTAAAAATGAAACTAGAAAAAAAAAATTAAATGAAATGTAACAGTGTAGAGATTGTTGTCAATATTATTATGTTCAAGTTGCTCTTTTTTTTTTTTAACTATAATAAATTTAAAAAAAAAAAAGGAATCTGTTGGCATTTAAAATAGTACTTCAAAAAATTAATGAAAGTTACAATGCTTAATAATTAAGTTTAAAATTATTTAATACTTTGATTAGAGAATAAAGTTAATGATTTTGAGACTTGTAACTTGGGACATAAGCCAATCTTTAATAAAGTATTAAACTTAAACTTTCAATCAACTTTAATCGAACTTGTTGTAGCATGGTAGAGAGTGTGTGCTTGGCAATTCGGGGAAGCATCTAGGTTAGATAATTAACTAGAACAAATTTTCTATCAAGAGACATGAAGAATTTAACCAAAAAGTATTGGAACCTCATTCTGTTTCTTTTGATTCTTTTTTTGTATATATATAAATATATGTTACTAATTTGTTTCTTTTATAAGATAAGATTTTGTTCACATTACAATCCACATCTTTATGGGTAAAGTTAGAAGTATAGAATCTCTTTTTAAATACAGAGACATGAGACAAGAACATCCCTGCATATCTTGCCAATGTCACTTTGATACCAAGAAAAGCAACTTCTCTAGTTCTTCAAATCCATCTTTTCCATATCTTTCTGTGTCCTGCCCAGTATATATCAGTATCAGCATCATTTTTCCAACTTTAGACTTCCCATCTGGCAACTTTTAGAATCTTTTCTTCACCATGACTTGTAATTTAAAGATGGTTTTATTGATCATTTTTAGATTCCAATCAAATAAAGTTTACAACTTTTCATTAATGATCTTTCAAAGATTTTTGACAATTCTAAGAAATTTTCAAATACACAGATGAAATTTTTTACACAATTTTAAACTACTTATAGTTGGGCCATGTTTCAAGGGTTATTCATATCCAAATTTTGCAGGACTTACTGGTGCAAAAGAAATTCTGATCAGAGCCAATTCATACACGATTAAAGAAACATTGTGCTTTTTGTCTCCCATGTACCTAGATGAAAGGGAGCTCGGGGTGATTTCTAAGAAGAGGATTGTGCAGTGAGAAAAGCAAATATAAGAATGATAGATTGGTAACGCAACCATGTAAACTTAACATTTCATTATCAGTAGGGAATATACAATACGCAAAATACAATTATTTTCCCCTAAAGAAAATACGATGCATATCAATGTCAGTGAAGTTCGAATATTAGAATATACACAAAGCCAACACAAGCAGTTAATTCATCTGAGGATTACATATGAGAAGAATGTACATGCAATTCAGTCATCTGTAAAAAAAGATCCTGAAAGGTTATCCATAACAGCAAATTGCATGTTTTCAGATGGTTTCCAATGCCGCTTTCGTTGATTAATGAACCAATTGTTGATTTGCTTCTGATCTAGGCCCGTTGATTCAGCCAGTGCAATCTTGTCAGCTTCCTAGATGGTCAAAATAACACAGATTAAAGCTCTATAAATATGTGAATTAAAATTTTAAATGCAAAGCTATATATTCCACTAATGAGTAATAAATGTGTAACAGACCACTAACTGCATAGGTGATACAATAAGTTTCAATCAATTTTTTCTGTGTTGTGCTTAGAAAGAGCCTGCTATCACTGGCACTTATGTGCCTAAAACATTACGCTAAAGTCTGCATACAATATCCTAGCCCACACTGAAAAGGCGACATATGCATCTTTCAAGTAGTATTAAGTTTCAGTTAAATCTGGTATATAATGTAAGGAGATTTTAACGTGCAACAACCAAGTATGAGACAAAAGTTCTCTAGGAATGAAGTTGTCAAACTACTCAGAAATGAATTAATGGCCATAGCTGCAGGCTTCCTTCAAGACTATGAAAAGTTTCCAGATCAATTATAAGTTGCAATGCGGGTTACTAGGTACAACATAATCGTAATATAGTGATTTACCGTTGGGTACGGCCATTTGTAGTGAACATTCCACCATTCAAGTAGTGTTTGTCGTGCTTCTTTCGGAAGCTTCCCTTTCTTCTTCTTCTTTGAGAACTCCAACTTCAAGGAACCAATGTGACTGCCGAATTTACGTAAAAGCCTATCTTTCAGATCTCTATCTTCATCCCGTGCCTGAGCTTCCTGTACCTCCAACTCCCCTCCGCTGTAGTCCTCATCTGATGATGCAGCACCATCCTCTGGCCAACATGATCACAATTTACACAAGCAACCGCAAGAATATGTCAATTCCTTTAAGCACACACAAGAGGTAAAAAAAAAAAAAGTAAGAAACAGACCAGATCAACAATTTCAACATTATTTTCAGAGATTATTGCAACATAAGTGGTGGCTAGCAGCATCTCTGGAAGACACATAAAAGAATTATTCTAGGCAACAAGAAGCAGCCACATATTTGTCCAAATTATTTGTATACCAAAGAAAAGAAATTTTATCAAAACTTTTTAAGTAATATAACTAGGATTTATTTCTTAGTTTCAAGAACATGACTCCATAAAACAAATTCAGACAACCAATCATGAAGTTATTTCTAATCAAATAATCATTAAAATATTTGTTTGGTCACACCATTAATATGGCTGTCATATTTGAAAATAAAACTTTTGAAACCTAAGAGAAAAGGTAAAGAGGAACGTTTATTCATGGAGGATACCCCACAAAGAGTGAAGAACCCAAAATCCCATCAGTCAAAGCACAACCAAATAGGTTAAATAAGTATACAACATGTAATACTGCAGCAGAGATGTTGACAAGGAGTATAAAGATTATACCAAGTACAAACATACATTAGCTTGCAGATTGCAATATGATGCCTTTTATTTCTAGCAATCAGAAAAAATCATTTAACTAAACAAATCACATATACAGTTTGTGACTAATAATTAACAGTAATAATACTGTTCAACCTTCATTCTCTATTATTTTTTTATTGAATAATATTAACATTTCAAGAATAAACTATGCACAAAAGAGTGAAAAAATTACATAGGAATATTTTAATCATTTTTGGACTATTACATGTGTCTACATTGAGGGGACCCTAATACTTTTGACCAAAGAAATAATAATAAGAAATTGAAAATTTTGAAATTGATCATACATTGCTAAAAAAATTCAACACACCACTTGAATCAGGTTGAATAGCTTGAAAAATAAACAGAAACCATGAATAAAAATTGATTAAAATGAAGACCAAGGGAGCTCTCTTTCGCTTTCTTTTTTGGGGCCAGGAAGAGCAGCTGCAACATTACAGTCAACAGAAGTAGGGACACTAGGGTTAATGGAGGAGTGCCATGCAAAAAGTGGAGGGACCCACATAACAGGTCTACAGTGTCAATACACAGTAGACAGCGTCAACAAAAGTAGATATATGGGAAAGGAGCGGAGAGCAGAGAAGGAAAATTTTTATCAGCGTGTGGTAATGTCGATTGTCAGTCAAGACTCCAAGTGTGAGTGGACACGACAGTACGGCCATCAAATCATATTCTCACAGAAAGAAGAGAAAAGAAAATAATTAAAAAAGAGAAAGACAACAGTACTAGACCATAACGCCCGCAAGCCACGCCCCAACAACCACAGAAAGATGAGACAGTCAGGCTCAGTCTCAGACCCACCAATCCCCACTCACCATTCCCCAGCAAATCTACATATGAACTTCCTGGACTAGCCCATTACCATACCCATAATAAACTTATTTGTTGCCATCACCCTACAGTGTACTATATTATATTATGTTATCCAATGGATTGTCTCTTTTATCAATTTTCATTCTATTATTTTGTTATTATGTTTTATAAAGGCGTCAAGTAATCCAATCTGATTTAATTTAGATTTGTTGTTGTTTTAACAAATTTTTAAGAAGGTTTCAAACTAATTGTGCTAAAACTATATATGAATTGCTAGTAACATAAGTTGTAGTCTTTATCAAAGACGAGGTCAAGATGAGACTCAAGTCAAGGATGTTATTCATGAGTAGAATTGAATTGATCCCCTCCAAGTCATGAAAAGTTGAAAAAATTGTTCGCATGAACTCAATTTGGAAAAAATGTAAATCCAAAAGAATAATGAGGTGGGCCTAGAGATTTTTTATAAGAGCATTGGAAAAGTGTTTAAAAAATATATCAAGTAAGACTTTTCACTAGAACCAGACGGGAATGAAATTATGAGCGACCACTATGGAGTATGGGGGCATCAACATGAGAACATATTGACGATAGTTGGAGGAAATTCAAATTTATTGGTTGGAACTTGAAAGAAGACTGAGGAGGCCAAACCCAACGGGGAGTGAAGTGGGGCCAAGAGAAATGGCACATGGTCAATAATGTGCTAAGTGGAACCAAAAAGAGCTAATAAGTTAACACAAATTGGGACCCATCTGTGATCAGACACGTGTGATGGGTATGATGATCAAGCACAAAGACCCACAACCGGGCACATATGTCCATGGACATGACAGCCACCAACCCGATGCAGCTTGTGCCTGTCGAGACTGGAGAGAAGACTGAGACGTTGAGTGAATGAGAATGATCTCTTCTCTTTTATACTTGGTTGGGTGATCTATAAAGCTGTTTGATTCACAGCGAGAACTGCGGGAGTCCATGTGAACTCCGATCACCCGCTCGACCCGGGGATTTTTCTCATAAAGTGAATTTTTTTTTTTAGCTATATGGCTATTCACTGAACTTAAGACCTTTTTATTTAGTATTAGTCCAATAATACCCTTTTGAGAAATCTTCTTTCTTTTCTCATGAAACTTTGTTGTTCAAACAAAAACAATGTTGTCACATGGCCTCTTATCCTTAAACCTTTGTATTGTTCAACCTAAACACCATGTTCTCTCGCATGACCTCCTAACTTTTCAAACATCAAAAGCTATTAATGTTGGACTTATCATGGACCTCTTCTTCACTGGCATGAGGAGAAAACATAATAAGCCTAAAAAGTGGTTGAACAAATACAATGCCTGGTGTTATCATAGTTTCTGCATGGTCTTAACAAGATGTAAATCCATTACAACTTAACATAACAAGTTTCGGTATATGGTTAGAATTTAAAGCAAGTAAACAAACCATCAAAGCTCAGGGAACACTCGATGATGATGTTACTGTGTTATGTTTTAGTTGATGCATGCATGAATTTAAAAAGACAATCCATAATAGAATTTGCTCAAGACCAGGATAATTTCTCTACGAATAAAAACCAGAAAGGAGAATCTGGTATTGATTTTGAAGGACTAGTAATAGCAAATTGTAAAAAATTAATCCATATACTATATATATGCGAAAAAATAGGGTTGATCCAAGAATATGACAACTAACAAAATGATACGAGCCCAAGAAACGCTGCTTGAAAGGCTCATACCTACGGCACCAAATTGTTGTATAAGAAAAGCAAGCCTGCCAGCAGATAGACAACCCCTTAAACACAAACCCACCACGTGAATTTATGCCAATATTAATATCCAAGTGGTGGCTATCTGTAATAGTGGCAATGCTTAAGGAATCTTCTAAGCAGTTCTTCTGTTCTATAATTAAATAAAAAAACCTCAGTTGTACAAAACATGATTAGGAAGAACCCACTTAAACTTGAGAAAAAGAGAACCTGAAGCTAATTAAATATGTTAATAACATAGCTGAAAAGGTAAATTGTACTTTCAAACTATAATAATAATAGTTGCCGACCATTAACAGCCAGAGTAATGTGATCCACAAACTCTTTTCTTTCAATTATTTATGCAAACACAATCATAATTCTGTGTATCTAAGGCTGCTATACGCATGCCAATTCGCATAACATCCACTCCTGTGCAAATGGAAACAACTGCAGCTTCACTTTGACAGATAATTTTAAAAAATGGAACATATCCATGCTAACTTTCCTAGATTTAACTTAATAAAGCAAGTACTAAAGCAAAAGCATAATCAACAAATGCAATTTGTTCCAGGACTATTTTGTTTTCAGCTATTATATTAATCGATGGACAGCTATACGGACTCGAAGAAAAGAATTCGAGACTTCAAAAGGAAAAAATTTTGAAATTTCAGAGAATCAAAATACAGAAATCAGCAGGAAACCACTAACCCTCAAAATTGGTTTCTTTTAGAAAGTTGGTCTAATCTATGCAAAAGTAATAAGATCCGTATGCGAATCTATAGTGGATGAGGATGCCAAATACAGATTAAACTATACACTATCTTACCACTGGTAGATATTAAAAACCATTGAATAGTGTTAAATTATATGATACAAATTAAACCATGCACTATCTTACCACTGGTAGATATCAAAAATCATTGAATAGCATTAAATTATATGAATGCAATCCAATAGCTACCAAATATACCAAAGACATTATTATTACCAGTAAGTTAGCTAATCCAACCTAGCCTAAACAAACTATTAATCATACTAAATCATCCAAAACAACTTCCAACAGGATATGTATAACCTTGAGAGCAAACATTACTTTTAGCGGCAGACAAGACAGTCAGCCTCTAAGACAATTCCCAATGTCCATTTTTAATCCACCACCACGCATATGTATCTCTCGTGTTGGAACTTGGGACTATATTTAAAGCAAGTAGAGAACAGATATCATTATAGATCATTAACATCTCCATTGATTTGGCAGGTCCATGGCCAATGTATCTAAAAACAGATAGATTTCTGTTATGCAGTAAATGATATAATATCATATACATAAAACACAACCACTGTGCATTTGCTTGTAGTTCTTGCAATAGAAAGGTAAAAGAATTGAATTCCATTTAATGAACTTCAACGGTATACATGTACCTTAATTTATAAGCTCAGGATAGAAAAAAAAATGAGTATCAATAATATTTTAATATTAATTTCTTCATAAAATTAAAGTAATATTTCTGCACTACAGTAAGAAGATAGTGAAAAATACTATTTTTCAAGTACAAGCAATTAAGAAGACTATTTGATCATAAATGAGACAAATATCATTAAATCCAGGTAGTCATCCATGAGGGTCACCACGAACAATTCAATCATTTAATCAGATGCTTGCTAACCAAACTGTTTCAACAACTTAAAAATTCTACAACATGTGTTCAACTGTAAGGTAGAATCTAGTTTTATTAGGGATTCGCAGTATAATTTAATTATTAAAAAATTCTTTATCATAAGACCACAAATACCATAGTCATTTTATTAATAAAAAGACAGATTAAACTCCGGTCAATATCTTACTTCCAAAATATCTTCGTGACATTTTTTAGGTTGTCATAATTTTTACCCGAATTCAAGCAATTGCAATTACACTAGCAAGCTATTCCTATAGCACTTCAAGGAAAAACTCAAATCTCTCCAAAATTAGCAAGAATTTAAAAAATTATGAACAAATCAAAACATTTATCAAGAAGTGAATTCATTTTGGCTTGAAATTAACTAGATATAATTTGTCAATGGACTCATAAATATCAACTTCACTATATTACTTTGGAGTTGATTAAAGAATAATGTGAAGGCAACAGTCTTATAAAAACAAAAGAAAATAATTGTATACTTCAAAAAAAATAATAATAATAATAATTGTAAAGTAATTATTTGATCAAACTCTCATATAAAAAATGTATTTCCAGACAAGGGTATCTCTAAACAGACTTCAACAGCATGATCATATGGCAATTACTCAGAGTGTGAATTTCTCATTTCCTTCTGGTTCCGGATTAAGGCAGTACATATTTTATGTTGAAAAGAACAAAGACATAGAAAAATTCTATACCCACAATAATATATATTAGTCATCATCATAAAGGAAGATGAGAAAATAACCTATTAATTCACCTACATTTCTCCAGCATTGTATAGTGATTTTCAGATAGAAACAACCCAACGTCACACTGTTCAAACTATCACAAATACTATTTAGTATGTCATCACTGATCTCTGAAATGTCAAAATCAGAATCTCTAACACAAAAGTTTTCACTTTGAAGCAACGAGAAAAGGGAATTAAAAGAAGCAATGAACACAAGAAACAAGAGTGTCTCAATGCAAGAGAAAAGAAAAAACAATCCAACCAAGCTCCACATTAGAAAAAGGATTGAAGTGGAAAGAAAAGAACACTGTTACGAGGTCCATTACTGCAGAAACCTTGACCTTTTATGCTTACCCTTTCATGTATAAACAACAAAGAGAGACGAGAACATACAATCATAACCAACCCAACCACACACACAAAAGAAAAATAAAACCATTTTCAGACCATAAAAATACGCGAGTGACAGTGGAGAGAGAAACAGTCTCTAATCTAAGACAAGGGTCTCTTTCGATCTCTAGGGTTTTTGTTGTTTGTTTGTGTCATACCCTGAAACCTTTGATTATTCTTCGAGTATTACTGTTGTTCTCAATTAGTGAACTATGTACATACAGAGAAAAAATAAATGAAAAAGCTTAAAAAGGATAGAGCTGAGACTAGTAGGACTAGGACAGCAATAACCCTTGTCGCTTCCTTGTGAGTTTTACTTGCTATCGTGAGCCAGGTTCATACTCATGCTATCGTGCACCATGAACAACAACAACAAACAAGAATTTGCCTTCTGGTCTATGGACAGATTTGTAGAGTGAATTTTGTTTTCTTTGGGTTTCTAATTATGATAATGCAGTCACTCACACGACAGAGGAAAAGAAGAGAGAAAAAATAATGATGTAAAAAAGCACAAAAAAGATGGATCTTTAAATGGGAAGGGAATTAAACAAAGAAGAATTTTCCCTCAAAAACGCCATTAAAGCTTGATAGGTAGAGAAAGAGAGAGAGGACTGACCAGAAAGGCTTCTAACGGAGGCACCTGTGCAGAGATTGCGAAGCTGCATTTCAACTTTGTTTAAAAAGGTGGTTGCTTCATCGAAAGGCCTTGCGAGATCAGATTTATACTTCACCAACATGTCACAGTAGGT
>CM034474.1:3215325-3232862 GCA_019925255.1 Litchi chinensis
TTGCAGAACTTGCAGTGTTGATCTTGGAACGGTTGGATGTAGCGACTTCTTTTAGTTTTTGCATTTTAATTCACCTTCGAAATGTATATATATTCTTTCAAGTCCTTAAAGTTGTGTAATTAAAAAATATGTATGAATTATTTGATCATCACTATCATATGTGATGTGGCATAAATAAAGTTGAACTGTGGGATGACACGATTATGGTGTATCCAAGGGATGCCTAAGTGAAACTCTGATATTTATTTAGTATTTACTTTATATTTTAATGAAAAATGATGCATAAAATTAATGAACAAAACATTTTACTCATGGCCTAAAAAGGAATTTCACAAAAAAAAAAAAAAAAAAACATTTGATTAATGGGCAAATACAGTCATGTCTGCTAATTAAAGTGTTAATCAAGAAGATAATAACAAATTATTTATGTGAATATAATGGATAATCAGAAAATCAAGGCCAGGCAACTGCCCATATATTCTTGATAAAGTTAGAAACATTTGAATTGGATATGATTGAATATTATACCGATACAATTGGTTAACAGATACATCATAGACATTGCTTTGAATCACTGTTTTAACAAGGCATGTTAAATTGATGGCTATCCACCTTTACTGAATCAAACGGGGCATGTTCAAAGAATGAGTATTGTTACTATTGTAGATATAAATCTAAAATGACATAGAAAAAAACAATGACAATTTCATATTCCGTTCCACAATCAAGCTTCGAAATTCTAAACTCTCTATGTTTTAGGTTTGAATCATAATAGTATAATAAAAAATAACAACACAAGTGCAAAAAATACTGGCATTGACTCGATTGTGGCAAGATGCCATCGAGCCATGACGAAAGCTATTACATTACATTCAGTTCCGAGTATGTATACAGATGCCAGCCATATATAAAATCTATCATTTAAAATTCTACAAAAATTTCGGAAATGTGAACGATGCAAAGATCAATGCAAATAGGATTAAAAAAAAAAACTGAATAAGTATAAAGCTGTAGGAGCCAGGCAGGACTCTGTCCATTGGATTTCATACTGTACTGTTGGACTTGATTTTTTTAAAGTCCCTCATCCTTATCCAGGGACTTGTATGCTCTCTGTATTGCTGCAGTGACCACACAACAACTGATGTAAGATCCAAACAAACCAAAAAAGAAAACAATGCAAAAGATTAAAGGTTAATCATACCTCTCATTAGCCAACGCTTATATCTTTTGACTTCTAAATACCTTTCTTGCTAAACAAGCCACATAAACCGCAATAATCACAAAGAGCTTATCTTTTATGATGTCCACGAACCTAAAATAGGCATGTCTCCAGGAATTTTTAATCACCTAACTGCCGCAGACAGCCCAAAATCCTAATATGAATCCCCATACCGTGCTGACATTGAACCGGAACTTCTCATATCCATCTTCATCTTCCACTTCTTCATTCTTGTCTTCTGGATCCCCAAGACTTGACGAACAGTTTGGATTCAATGGAGCACCACAAAGAAAAGTGTTACCTTCGTAAATGGATGGAACATTCCAGGTATCTAACTGATTGCCTGAAGGAATCTGTCCTGACAGGTTGTTAAATGACAAGTTCAAGTAGCTTAAAAAGGTCATAGAAGACATGCTTGGAGGAATAGGCCCCAAAAGCTGGTTAGATGAGAGATCAAGAGTTTCTAACTGTTTCAAGTTTCCAATATTCTCCGGTATCTTCCCTGTCAGTTGGTTCCTTGATAGAGATACGGTTTTTAAGGCTGAAAGATTTGATATTTCTTCTGGTATCTCACCCATGAAATTATTACCAGAGAGATCTATGACTTTAAGAAGAAAAATTATCGGTGTGTATTCGTTTAGTCTTCCTTTCACAAAAACCTCAACATGCTCTGAGAAATCTATAATCCTGAAGGATTGCAATGGTTCAATGAAAATCCTGTTCTTGTGATACCTTCCAAACTGCCCAAACAAATTATTTTGTGCAAGGTCTAAGATCTGAAGATAGGGTGATTGACATAATTGTTCAGGACTATTTCCTGTCAACTTGTTAGCTTGTAGACCTAAATATGACACAGACAAGGGGCCATCCGTGATTGGTATGCTACCAGAGAATTTATTTTCTCCGAGATCAAGTCCATACAAACTTGTACTGCAATTTTGCAATGATACAGAGAGCTCTCCTGAAACATTGTCGCTATTCAGTTTTAACCAATTGAGAAAGGGTATTGAACATATGGAGCTTGGAATGCCTCCAGAGAATGAGTTGTTCGAGAGATCTACAAAAATCAGTTGTTCTAGACCCTGCCAGTTTGATGGGATTTCTCCTGAAAGATGATTGCTTGATAAATCAAGAAAATATAGAATTTTCATTTCACTTATGGATGGTGGAATGCTACCAATTAGAAGATTCCAAGAAAGATCCAGGTTTTCCAATATCGGCATCTCTTTTCCATTGTTTAAAGGAATTGGTCCAGTAAGTTTATTATTCCTCAATTGGAGACTTGTTACATTTGACCAACTGAGAGGGGTTGAACCCTCCAACTGGTTGAATTCCAAATTGATCTCTGCTCAAAGATCAACATTTATTGACATGGGAAGCTCTCCTCTTAACTGATTATGAGAAAGATCCAACCTCCAAATCTGTTGTAGTAATCTCCAAAACCCAAGAGGTATAGTGTCCGACATGGAAGTATTTGAGAGAAATAATTCATGAAGATGAGAGAAACCTCCAAATGTTTGAGTGATTGAGTTAAATTAGGACTGTGCTCAAATGCTTGTCGGGATAACAAGTTTGTGAAAGTCTTCGAAAGAGGATAGATTGCGGCTGATTGAAGGGAGTTCAAGGAAGCTGAAATCATTAAAGGCAAGGGGATCTTGCTCCAATCTCATTGGTGGATTTGAGCTTGCAACAAAACTATGAGGAAATCTTGGTTTGCATGAGTCAAGCATAGGTTGTAGTTTTTATAAATTTATTAATGAGTTAAACCCTCTGAGTATGGTCTCGTAAATATAAAGTAAAATCGATCCACGTTAAAAACTTCTTTCTGTTATTTATTTGCCTTATTATTTTTACTTGTGTTGTAACATTTTTGTTTAAAAAGTGTTACAACATTTTTTTATATTTTTGTGTCATAATATTTCGTAAAAATTTGGAACTGTACAGTAAATAGGCCATTTCAAGCTCTACTCCTGATTTATCAAGAATATTTTGTAAACTGACATTTCAGCTACTAAGAAAGTGTCAGTGTTGGTAATAATATACATTATTCACAGCAACAATCATGAAACAACTCCATTCAGTAAGGTGGGAAATCAAACGTACTTTTAAACTATAAATGCTAAAAGTTATTACAGTCTTTAATACATATGCTCTAAATGCTAAAAGCAATTACAGTCTTTAATACATATGCTCTAACTTGACCTCAGACATTTTACCATTGCAGTGACTATACACAAGAAAAAAGCAACAACAGAAAAAAGGTAAACAAACAAAGAGGAGGAGCAGGAGCTAGCATGTGCCAATGAGATTAAATTCTTCTTTCCTCCTGTGTTTATTCTTCAACCAATATTCGACCTCTGTATATGTTACTGCAGTGAACATGTGACATGTGAGATTTAAAGAAACTAAAACAAAAGGAAAAATTTGCAAAATTGAAGTAGAAAATTAGTACTCAAACCTCTCACTAGTGAACACTTGGGTCCTCTAACATCAGTCTAGCAACCTTTCTTTGGAAACGAGCCATGTAAACTTCAATGACCGCGAGGAGCTTGTCCTTTGTTTTGTCAACCAACCTAAAATAAGCATGTCTCCAAGATCTTTTAATGATCAAAGTGCCACAAACTGCCCAAAATCCTACAATGAATCCCAGAGCAATGCCAACAAACAACCAGAATTTTTCAGATCCGTCTGCACCTTCCACTTCATCAGTTTTGTATTTGGTGTCCGTGAGGCCCGATGAACAGTTGGTTGTCAATGGAGGACCACAGAGGTAGGGGTTACTCTCGTAAATGGATGGATCATTGAAGGTTCCGAATTGATTGGTTGTCGGAATTGGTCCTGACAAGTTGTTATGTGACAAATTCAAATGGTTCAGAAGCGTCATGGAAGACATGCTCGGAGGGATTGGGCCTAAAAGATTGTTGCTTGAGAGATCAAGAGTTTCCAGTTGTTGCAAGCATTGAATATTGTCCGGTATCTTCCCTGTCAGTTGGTTCCATGATAGATTGAGGGTATTCAAGACTGAGAGATTTGTTATCTCTTTAGGTATCTCTCCGGCCAAGTTGTTGCTTGAGAGGTCTATGGTGTTTAGAAGATGAAATGTCGTTGTGAACTCACTCATTCTTCCTTTAAAAATCACTTCCCCATGCTCGACTAATAATGGTAGCGGGATTGAAACAGTGACCATAAATTTCAAAGCTTTCAAGTCACGAAGACATTTAGGAATATACCCAGACAGATGATTATGGGAAAGGTCCAAGATGTGGAGATTGGGAAATCTACATAATATTTCAGGAATGTTTCCAGTTAACCTGTTGGCTCGAAGTCCTAAATATGACAGATTGAATAGGTTTTCTGCAATTGGATGTATGGTTCCAAAGAACCTATTTTCTCCAAGATCAAGGGATAACAAACCTTTACAATCCTGTAAGGACACAGAGAGCTCCTCCGAAAGACTGTTACTACTCAGTTTCAAGCGAATAAGTGATGCTGATGAGTATATAGATCTTGGAATACCTCCTAAGAAATTGTTTCTTGAAAGGTCTACGTCCGTTAATCCTCGTAAATTATGTCAATTTGATGGGATCTCTCCAGATAGAGAATTGTTTGATAAGTCAAGAAGCCTCAAAGTTCTTATTTCACCCATGGATGCAGGAATGGTACCATTTAGTAGGTTTCCTGAAAGAATTAGGTATTCCAATAGTGACATTTTATGGCCAATGTTAACGGGAATTGGTCCACTAATTAAATTGTTCCTTAATGATAGCCCTGCTACTTTCGGCCAGACCGGAAGTGAACCCTCAAAGCAGTTAAATCCCAAATTAATGAATGCATTAAGCCCAAGATTTATTGCCTTGGGAAGCTCTCCTCTTAATTGATTAATTGAAAGCTCCAACCTGGTTAATCTGGGTGATCTCCATAACCAATTAGGTATGCTGTCTGACATGCCAACGTTTGAGAGAACTAATGATTCAATATCTGTTTGAGTCTTAAGCCATGAAGGAAATGCAGGGCCCAACTGGCAATCACTAATAGCTATGGCATGTAGACTGAATGGAGCAATCCAGTCGTGTCTCATATTGAAGACCAAATGTTTGTTTGTGGATGATAAGCGAAACATATCCAACCTTGAGAGATTCTGTAAATGATTTTCAGTGACCACACCTTTCCATGAGTTTCCATATAGATTCAAAAATCTTAACTTTGTAAGTTGTCCAACATTTTCAGCAACGGTCCCATTCATCTTGTTATATCCTAGGTGGAGTACTTCCAAGTGTGACAAATTCGATATAGATGTCGGCAATGCACCTACGAATGCGTTTGAGCCTAGTCGAAGTTGTTCCAAATATTTGAAGTGCCCCAAGGAAACAGGTAAATTACCACCTAGTTTGTTTGAATAAAAATTCAAGAACTGTAAGGTCTTGTTGTTGCATCTTGACAAGGCCTCTATGAACTCTGTTATTTCACCACTGATAATATTTTCTGAAAGATCTAAATGACGCAAGTTGGACAGGTTTTCCGGTGTAAACCTGGGAATGGAACCTGAAAGTTCACAACTAGAAAGCGAAATGGTCGTGAGGGTACTTATATTGAATAACCATTGAGGTATGGGAGAGCTGAAGTTGTTATAAGAGAGATCAAGGACAGAAAGGGAAGTAAAATTGACGAATGGAAGAAAATGATGGAAACTAAGAAGACCACAATTGGATAAATGCAACTCTCTAAGTGTAGGAACCATATTTACAACTTGTAGCCAATTAGTTGTTGTCTTGTTAAGGTTCACACTACTTAAACTGAGGTATTGCAAGGAAAAGAGACCAGGAAGCCAGTTGAAATCTGAGTTTTTTAGCTCTGATGAATATGAAAATGAACTGAGATCAAGGTATTGTAAGTATGACAAATTCCCAAGACTAGAGGGAACCACTCCAGAGAAGGAAGCATAAGAGAGGTCAAGGTACTGCAAGTTTGACAGATTTCCAAGATTAGGGGGAACCATTCCGGTGAGGTTCATAAGGGAGAGGTTAAGGTACCTCAAATTTCTGAGTGAACCTATAAACTCCGGGATTGCAATTCCTTGGAAATCGTTGTTGCTGAGGTCCAAGTAATTTAAATATGTCAAGTTAAGCAAAGAAGGATTTAACGTACCAGACAAGCACGACATATTATAAACTGCTCCTTCATATTCTCCAAACGTTAAATACTGACCTCTGAGGTCAAGCCTTGAAACATGGCTTGTCTTGCTGTCGCAGCCTACACCAACCCACTTGCAGCAATCATCACGAATGTCCCAAGAAGAAAGCCGACCTGAAGGATCTTTAAGACCTTCTTTGAATTGAAGAAGAGCTTGCTTCTCCATTTCAATACAGCCCATGTTGGAATTTTCAGCACTGGAGTTGGATTTAAGGCGAGCTTCAAGGAGCAAAGTTTTCGTTAACAAGAGATGGGAGAGAAGCATCAGAAGGTGAAAGCGGGAATTCCAGCTAGCCATTTCTGTTTTCAGGATATAGTTTTGGGTAGCCATTTGTGTTTGCAAGATATCTTAGACATTACACAGATGCTACTTATTTAACATGAAGGATTGACTCTTTCGTCACTTCTTGTTCACTTTAATTATTAAATACAAACTTTAACTATTTTTTCTAACATATGAATCCGACAAGTAATAATTAAAAATCCAATGAGTCCCATCTATGGTGTGTAAACATTAGTTAAATAGAATGTTAAATTATTTTATGTAGCTATTAGGTTAATTCTATTATATTCAATTTGTCAATCTTAAAATTTATGTTTACTTACCTAATCAATATAATTTATAGTCTAGTCAATGTATCAGTAAACGGTAACCTATCATATGTTTGCTTCATGCAGCTGGGTTTTATAAGTCATTTTTTATTCTTTTACATGTAGAAATTTAGTCGTGGAAAGTCGAAACAGGAAAGATGTGAGAAATTTCATCTGTTTTCAATTTATGCATATAGAGTTTTTTATTACAGACATTTTAACCTTGTTTCCTTCCAATTGCCTAATCAAAGTTAACAGTTCTCAATCAAATGAATTATTTAATTAACCTTTTAAAATTTTAGATAAAGAATCCATTGAGTTTCTGGGATGCTAATAAAGTATAACTTCAGGTTTGAACGATACATATAAAGCAAAACATCACCAATCTACCACCCTTCACATGACATGGTTCATCATGAGCTCATGGTAACGACAGCTTTGGAAGGTACTAGCCTTAGAAAGTTCCATTTGTTCCCATTTTTTAAACAAATTATGTAGAATCAGGTTGTCAAATCCATTTTCGGTAAAAATAGAAAAAGAATCCATCAATGGAGTAGTCATATTAGTAACAAATTTAATTGCCAAATATGTTATTAATATGGTTTTATTCAATGTACAGCTACAAGGCCTTTCATTGTAAGAAATTGTTAAACTTTATCAGCACCATCGTTTATTAAGCAGGATCAGCCTTATTATAGAAAAATTAGACAAAATCAAGTCTCTTAATTCTAAAAATTGAGCAAAAAGGAGGAAATATAATACATCAATACGTTAACTCCAATTACACAAGTTTACTGCACAAATACATGATACATGCTATTACTTGCAATAGATAATCAATTATTAACCTTCCCCATGGGAACATAGAACATTAACTACGACTCTGAAAAATTCAGTGACACAAAAAATCAACAATAATGACGGTAAAAGCATCAGATAAGAGAAGCCTGGCTGATGAAAACGAATTCAACTTCCTTCTTCCATCCTGTATTCTTTTATCCATCTCCCTAAAAGAGATCATCCTTTTTCAATAATGTTCACAACATTACTGCAGTGATCACACAGCAACTGATATGAGATTCAATCGAACAAAAGAAAATAACAGAACGGAAAATATTAAAGAGTTTTAATCATACCTCTTTTGACAACTGATTTTATCTTTTGACATTAACCTTCCTCGGTAAACAAGCCACATAAACTGCAATGATCACGAAGAGCTTGTCTTTTATATCATCCACGAACCTAAAATAGGCATGTCTCCAGGATCTTTTAATCACCAAAGTGCCACAAACACCCCAAAATCCTACGATGAATCCCAATGCCACGCTATCATAGAACCAAAACTTTTCAGATTTATCTTCGTCTTCCAATTCTTCATTCTTCTCTACAGAATCACCATGGCCTGATGAGCAGTTGGTTGTCAGTGGAGGACCACAAAGTTAAGCGTTGCCCTTATAAATGGATGCATCATTCGAGGTATCAAACTGATTGCCCGAAGGAATTTGTCCTGACAGATTGTTGTAAGACAAGTTCAAGTGGCTCAAAAAGGTCATGGAAGACATGCTTGGAGGGATGGGCCCAGAAAGATGGTTACTTGAGAGATCAAGAGTTTCTAACTGATTCAAGTTTTCAATGCTCTCTTGTATATTTCCTGTCAGTTGGTTCTGTGATAGATTTAGGACATTCAAGGCTGAGAGATTTGTGATTTCTTCTGGTATCTCACCCATTAAACTATTACCTGAGAGATCTATGATCCTGAGAAGGAAAAATGTTCTGGTATATTCATATCGCCCGCCTTTCACATCAACTCGACATGCTCCGAGAATTCTATATTCCACTTGAGAGATATTGGTTTAAAGTACACACCCATATATTTCATACCTTCCAAACTGCCCAGACATTTAGGGATAGGACCAGACAAGTTGTTATGCGCAAGATCTAAGATTTGGAGATAAGGTAATCGACATAGTTTTTCAGGAATGTTTCCTCTCAAGTTGTTGCTTCTTAGACCTAAATACGACAGAGACAAGAGGCTACGTGTAATCGGTATGGTCCCAAAGAATTTATTATCTCCAAGATCAAGCGCATACAAGGTTTTGCTGCAATTCTGCAATGCTATGCAGAGCTCCCCAGAAAGACTGTTACTACTTAGTTTTAACCAGTTAAGAGAAGGAAATGAGCAGATAGAGCTCGGAATTCCTCCTGATAGTGTGTTGTTTGATAGGTCCACAGTATTCAATTTTTCTAGACCATGAAAATTTGAAGGGAGCTCTTCTGACGGATGATTGCTTGACAAGTCAAGAAAAGATAGGTTCCTCATTTCACTCATGGATGGTGGAATGGTACCATTTAGAAGGTTCCTAGAAAGATCTAGGTCTTCCATCGTTGACATTCCTTCATCCTATGTTTAACGGAATTTGTCCAGAAAATAAGTTGTTTTGTAATGAGAGTTTAGTCACATTTGACCAATTAAGTGGCAGTGAACCCTCCAGACAGTTGAATCCAAAATTAATCGCTGCACTAGGATCAACACTGATTGAGTTGGGAAGCTCTCCTCTTAACTGATTATTAGAAAGATCCAACCAAAAAATCCTTGTTGATAATGTCCAAAACCAATCAGTTATAGTGTCTGAAATGAAAGCATTTGAGAGCATTATGTCACTAAGATGAGCTTGAGTTTTAAGCCAGTGAGGAAATGCAGGACCTAATTGGCAATTACTGATTCTTAAGCCAGTCAAATTGAAGGGAGCGATCCAATCGTCTCTAACATCGAAGATCAATGAGTTGCTTGTAGACGATAAGGAAAGATCATATAATTTTGTAAGATTGCTAAAATGATTTTCAGTGATGATGCCATTCCATTGATTGTTATTGAGATCCAAACTAAATAAGTCTGTCAATTGGCCAATGATTTCTAGTATTGGCCCATTAATAAAGTTAGAAGACAGATCCAGTGCAAACAAAAGTGACAAATTTCCTATAGATGATGGGAGGGGACCTGAAAATGAGTTTTGGGAGAGTGTAAGATCTCCTAAATACTTGAAGTAACCCAAGGAATCAGGTAAAACACCACCAAATCTATTCGAACTCAAATCTAGGCTCCTCAAAGTACTGTCATTGCACCCAGACAAAGCATCAATGAACTCCTTTATTTCACCAGTTATTTCATTATATGAAAGATCCAAAGAGCGCAAATTACAGAGGTTTCCTAATTGGACCTTGGGAATAGAACCTGAAATTGCGTTACTAGAAAGATCGATACTAACAAGAGTGCTTATATTGAATAACCATTGAGGTATTGGAGAGCTGAAGTTGTTATTGGGGAGAGAGAGGAAGGAAAGTGAAGTGGAATTGATATATGGAAGAGACTGTGGAAAGTTTTGAAGTTCACAGCCAGACATATACAACTCCAGAAGTGAAGGAAGCATATTCACATCCTGCAGCCAAGTATCTGTAAGCTTACTAAGGTTGATACCTCCCAAGTTGAGGTATTGCAAGGACGAGAGGCCAGAAAGCCACTTTAAATCTGTGACCTGTAACTGATCTGAATACGTCCAGAGGTCAAGGTAGTGCAAGTGTTGTAGGTTGCCTATACTAGCAGGAACATTTCCATTGAAGGAAGCTTGGGAAAGGTCAAGGTACTTTAAATTCTTGATTGAACCAACAAAATTTGGTATTGCAGTTCCATTGAAATTGTTATGGCTGAGATCCAAGCAATTTAAATATGTCAAGTTAAGTAAAGAAGGATTTAGCGTACCAAACAAGCAAGATTTATTGGAAGTTGCTGCTTCATTTTCCTGAACAGAATAACAGGAATCTGGAGATTGGAGGTCCAGCCTTACAACATTGCCTGTCTGGTTGTTGCAGCCAACACCATGCCAGTTGCAGCAGTCATCACCAACCCAAGAAGAAAGCCAACCTGAAGGATCATTAAGAACATCTTTGAATTTAAGCAGAGCTTCCCTCTCTTCCTCAATGCAACCGGTTTTGAAATTTTGGACGCGGGGATTGGATGTGATGGCTCCAAGGAATGGAGATTTGATTAAGAAAAGAAGAAAAACTAGAATAAGATGTTGAAAGGTGGAGTTCACTCTAGCCATTTCTGTTTTCAAGATAGCATATGACATCAAAGAGATGGTACTAATACTTAATTAACATGAAGAGTAGGTTCAATATTAGAGAGCCCTGGTTAAGTTTTCAGATATGTCAAGTTCTAGTAACTACACTACAAGTAATATTTCTTAAAAAAAATAATAATAACAAACATGAAGACATGACCTTTCTTGATAAATTTATTTGTTAATTACAACTTTCAACAAGCTGTTTTTAGCATCGTTAAGAATTCATGTCATGTTAAACACATAATTAATAATTAAAATCAAATGAGTCTCTTTAGGTGTACATGTGCAGTTTACAAAAGATAATGTTCTTTAGTTATAAGGTTGCTTTTATTTTTTAGGTTAACTCTCTAAAATGTTGGCACGTACTACATTTTAGTGGAAATCCTGAGCTAATAATGCTTGGCATATAGTCAACTCAACCTGCTAAGGTTCCGTCATACATTTATTTCAGATTATTAATTTAATGTGTCCGTTTTTAATAGTCAATGCTATCCACGTCTAAAAGTCAAGCAGTTCGTAAGTCAGTGATAACAAATCAACAACGGAGTCATTGATTTACAGGTAAAGCAAGAGATAGTGTTGAATAACAAAAACAAGAACAAGCATATAAAACAAGTGAAAATGGAAAACAGAGAAAAATTTCATCCTCTGTTTCAAGTCCTACATAATCTTTGAAAACCGGCAAGCCATCTGAGTTGTGGAATAATTTATTATGTTTAACATGGATCAACAAAATGACTTTAAACAAATATTACTAAATGATTTCATTTTATGCATTCAACAAGTGTAGTCAATAATCATTCGGAATGCAATTATTTTGCATTTAATAAAAGCAAAACCACCTAAGTCCTCCAAATGAAAATCAACCGCAATATGTGGGGTTTCTGACAGTTAAAAACTCTTCAACAGCCTAAAATCTTATGGAAAAATAAATTTGAAACACAACCTATTATACAAGATCAAATAAAATTTTGTTGACTCATTTCCACGGTTTAATTTATGTTAAATAAATGGATTAATAACTTTGCATGAATGATGAACCTCCTTAAGACAGAAATTGAGGCGGTCTAGTGATAAACTCGTCACATCCATATGAATGTGAATGCGGTTTAAGCTTTTCTGTTATCCATGATTTGTAATATAATAATAATAATAATAATACTAATGGCATTGGTGAACTCTGAGAAATTAAATTAAATCAAGCATTTATATATCTTGTAAGTCACAAAGGGAATGAATATGTGGAACCATAATACACAACTGTTGGTATGCATCTCTCAGGATATATAAATGACGAAGATTATTACATGCTGATGCAATTTTCAAAAATTGTATATAGATGCTGCCCATAAATAGTCAATTACTTATCATAATCACTACAAACCAGAGTTACAATGGATACAATGATAAAACGTAAAAACCACAAAACACACACACACCCATACACACACACGCACACACGCACACACATATATATATCTGTCTTGTATTCTCCAACTTGATCTTCCTAAAATACATCGTTCCTTTACTATCCACTTGTAATGTTCACAATCCTACTGCAGAGAACACACAACTGGTTTAAGTTCCAACAAAGCAGAAAGAATCAATGTAAATATAAAATCTTAATCATACATTCATACTTACCTCTGATTACCACTTTTATCTTTTGATATCTGCATGCTTTCCATCTTGTGTAGACAACCCACATGAACCGCAACAATGACAAAGAGTCTGTCTTTTGTCTCATCCACAAACCTGAAATAGGCATGTCTCCAGGATTTTTTGATCATCAAAGTGCCAAAGAAAGCCCAAAAACCTACAACAAATCCAAGTGCCAGACTAACACCGAACCAAAACTTTTCAGATTTGTCTTCACCTTCCACTTCATCATTATCTTCTGGAACCACATGCCCTGATGAGCAGTTGGTAGTCAATGGAGGACCACAAAGGTAAAGATTACCCACATAAATGGACTGATCATTCCAGGTTCTAAACTGATTGCTTGTAGGAATTTCTCCTGACAGATTATTATAGGACAAGTTTAGGTAACTTAAAAAGGTCACAGAAGACATGCTTGGAGGAATCGGGCCTGAAAGATGGTTGCATGAGAGGTCAAGAGTTTCCAACTTCTGCAAGCTTCCAATGCTCTCTGGAATCTTTCCTGTTAGTTGGTTCCATGATAAATTCAAGGCATTCAATGCTGCGAGACTTGTTATCTCTTCTGGTATCTCTCCAATTAAGTTATTGCTTGAGAGGTCAATCATAGTGAGAAGAAAAATTGTCTTGGTGTATTCATTCTGTCTACCTTTCACCACCAACTCTGCATGGCTGGTGAACTCTATGTGCTCAATTGAGGGGCTCTCTGAATAGTAAAATCCTGTAGATTGCATAGCCTTCAAATTGCCTATACATGTAGGGATACGCCCTGACAAGTTATTATGTGCCAAGTCCAAGATGTGTAGAACAGGGAATTCACATAATTGTTCAGGAATATCCCCGATTAACATGTTGGCTCGAAGTCCTAAATATGACACGTTGATGAGCTTTTCTGCAATCGGTTGTATGGTCCCAAAGAAACTATTTTCTCCGATATCAAGTGCTAACAAACCGGTGCAATTTCGCAAAGATGCAGATAACTCCCCTGAAAGATTGTTACTGCTCAGTTTCAACCAAAGAAGTGCAGGTAATGAGCATAGAGAGCTTGGAATGCCTCCGGATAGTCTGTTTTTTGACAGGTCTACAACCCCGAGTCGTTCTAAACCCTGCCAATTTGAAGGGATTTCTCCAGATAGATGATTGTATGATAAGTCAAGAAAGGACAAATTCCTCATTTCTCTCATGGATGTTGGAATGCTACCATTGAGAAAGTTCCTAGAAAGATCTAGGTTCTCCAAAATTGACATTTCCTGTCCAATGTCTTCAGAAATTGTTCCACTAAGTAAATTGTTTCTCAGTGAGAGACTAGTCACATTTGACCATAACGGGAGTGAACCCTCCAAATTGTTGACTCCTAAATCAATCCATGCATTAAGAGGAATATCAATCGACTTGGGAAGCTCTCCTCATAACTGGTTGTCAGAAAGATCCAACCACTGAACTTCTGGTAACAATCCCCAAAACCAACCAGGTATGGTGTCTGAAATGCCAACACTTGAGAGTGTCAGCCGAGAAATACCTACTTTCCTTTTAAGCCAAGAAGGAAATGCTGGACCCAATTGACAATCTCTAATTGCAAGCTCCTGTAGACTGAAGGGAGCAACCCAATCATGTCTCATATTGAAAACCAAAGAGTTGTTTGAGGATGATAAGTAAAGCGCATTTAATCTTGTCAGGTTATGAAAATGATTTTCAGTGATAACCCCTTTCCAGGAATTCCCATACAGCTTCAAAGCAAATAACTTTGAATGTTGTCCGATATCTTCAGGAATCGTCCCATCCATCAAGTTGAAAGATAGATCTAGGTAGGCCAGTGACAAAATTCCCAATCTTGGAAGTGATCCACCAAGCTTGTTTGAATTTAAATCTAAAGACCACAGGGTGTCGTTATTGCATCTAGACAAGGTATCTATGAACTCTGTAATTTCACCAGTTATACCATTGGACGAAAAATCCAACATATGCAAGTTACAGAGGCTACCCCATGCAACCTGAAGATCAGGGAAATTACCACCAAGTTTGTTGAAACTTGCATCCAATTCCTCCAGGTTACAACTATCACATCTTGACAAAGCCTTAGTGAACTCTTTTATTTCACCACTAAATTCATTATTTGATAGATCTAAAGTATGCAAGTTTGACAAGTTTCCCCATGGAATCTTATCATCAGATAAATTAGCACTGAGTTCATTGAAACTCAACTGTAAGGTCTCCAACGTACTATTACTGAATCTGGACAAAAACTCTATGAGTTCTTCTGTTTCTCCTGTAATATCATTAGACGAAAGATCTAAAGTACGCAAGTTGTATAGACTTCCCTGAGCAACCTTACGAATGGAACCTGAAAGTTCACAGTTAGAAAGTTTTAAGGTCTCAAGGGTACATATATTGAACAACCATTGAGGTACAGGAGACGTGAAGTTGTTCGATTCGAGATCGAGGACTGAAAGCGAAGTAAAGTTGATAAATGGAAGAGAATGAGGGATGTTTTGAAGTCCACAGCTGGACAACTGCAACTCCAAAAGTGAAGGCAGCATAGTCACATTTTGCAGCCAGTTATTAGATGCCTGACTGAGGTTCAGGCCTTCTAAATTGAGGTATCGCAAGGAAGAGAGACCAGAGAGCCAGTTCAAATCTGAGGCCCACAGCTTTGGAGGAAAAGAAAACATAGCGAGATCAAGGTACTTCAATTTTGACAGATTCTCAAGACTTGATGGAACCATACCAGTGAAGGAGGCTTGGGAGAGATCAAGGTACCTCAAATTCTTGAGTGAACCTATAAACTCCGGGATAGGAGTGCCATTGAAATTGTTGAGGCTAAGGTCCAAGTAATTTAAGAAGGTCAAATTAATCAGAGAAGGATTTAACTTACCAAACAAGCATGGTATATTGTAGTATGCTACCTCATTTTCCTGATACGAATCACAGTATGAACCTTTGAGGTCAAGCGTTACAACATGGCCTGTCTGGTTGCTGCAGCCGACGCCAACCCAGTTACAGCAGTCATCACCAACCCAAGAAGAGAGCCAACCTGAAGGATCTCTAAGACCTTCTTCGAATTGAAGCAGAGCTCCCCTCTCCTTCTCGATACAGGTAACTTTGAAATTCTCAGTAGCAGGAGAGTTGGACCTTATGGCTTCAAGGGAATTAAATTTAGTTAACAAAAGGAGAAAAACAAGTACAAGAAGCTCCAAGGTTGAATTTCTGGTAGCCATTTCTGTTTAGTATAGACATCAAATTAACAGACGCTACTAATTAACATGAAGGATTGACTTCTTGTTGATTAATATATTTATTAAATTTCAACTATAGTTTCCAACATTCTCGTAACATAAGATAAACAAATTTTTGTTAAATTATAAGCTTGGTCGAATGTTATTGTCATGAATTCAACTCACTGACCGTCTCTGACTTTAATTATATTTGTTAGATAAACTAAAAAGCTGGCACATACCATACAGTTTAATAGAAATTCTTGTAAATTTATAGTCAACCTGCCAAGGAATCATCACATCACATGTTTTGCTTCTTGATTGCCGCTTTAATATATTGAGAGCCATCGATCTCCACAGGTTGAATGGTTTATAAATCAACCCTGTTTGCCATCTGCCCTGTCCAAACTATGACTTTTGAAGAATTACTATAGAGAATGAGACTACCACGTTCCTTCAGGATGATAAAGAGCAGAAAAGAATTCATCAAGTAATTGTATTTACAACTTAATTTACATTTTTTTTTCAATTATAAGAAACGTTAATCAACCCATTTAACACAATAAATATAAACCAAACTATGATAAAAGACTATCAAAAGATATTACAGGCAAATCCAATTTTAACTCACGAGTTTCATTAAATATTTATAAGTGTCACTTGTCAATCTCAAGTCTTAAATACTAAAATTTTACTATTTTCTATCCGTTTAAGTTTTTGAGTCTAGAGATAACTAATATGGTATCAGAATTTAGAAGTCTTTGGTTCAAATTCTCCCTCCCCCTTTTATCTCGAATTATTGTTACACGTGATATGACGGTATGAGACATTTATCATATGTCCAACATCCTTCATCTGTTTACATTACACATGAGAGAGTGTGTTATATGTCAATCTTAAGTTTTAAATATTATAGCTGGACCCACTCTTTTTCTATCAATTTAAACTTTTAAGTCTAATGATAACTAACAAAAAGTATGTGATTTCACACGTGATACTTCAATTTTCTAGTGTAAGAAATCGATTTTGAACTATACAAAACTACGCATAGTTTCAATGGTCACTTCATTTCCTCCTTGCATTCATAATAGGTATTCAGTCCTATTATGTGTATTCATCAGATTTTGTGAGAAGTTTTCATTTCTTATTGCGGTACTGAACATCTTACACTGAATATTTAGTCCCGGTAAGTTTCAGCTAATTCCTTTGTTCAATAAGGGTTTTATAGTTAATTCATAACAATAAAATTCCCAACCACTTATCCATTGATAAATAACTAACATGGCCTTTAATTAGCCCATTGAAACTTCAGCCCCAATCCGCAAGGCCTGAATTTGTTGATCATAAATTTGGGCTCCCTGGACTGGGCCCATCAATCAAGCCCATCAACGACTCATCAGCAGACCTGCATTTCCATAGTCGTCGCGTCGATTCGTCACTTCACTTCCAGTGACAAAAAACTGAAGAACCGGACCAGCTCTACACTGTCAAACATGGCCGGAGGCGGCCGACGAACTGCTAGAAGTAGAATCAAATCGTCCACAGATG